>JBAMBJ010002043.1:0-39302 GCA_037043495.1 Drosophila recens
ATCCAAGTCGGCACGGGTTATCATACTCCGATTGGGGTAAAAATTAATTTCTGAGTGCTTTAGGACCTAATGAACAGAACTAGTCCGTATGCTTTTTAAAATATTGACTTTGACCAAATAACGGACACCCTAATATATATAGATATTCATAGATTAATAAGATTAACCGAAGCATTTTACTATGTCAGACTTTAGGAATGCACCCTTACTAAAACTACATACGAGGACTTAGTTACAGGTTTTATGGCATTGTAGAAAGCTGCATTCAATTTTTTAAATAATTGCTCGTTGACATCTACAATATATGATTTAGGGAACCGAATTGAATCAAATTTTATTATGATGTAGGTTAGGTTAGGTTAGGGCGGGTGTCTTAATGACGCACCTAGGCCCGGATAGGCCCACTGTGATCCCGCTGGATCCAAAGATCCCTTCTGCCCACTCGGGAACTTACATCTGACTTAGAAGGGAGTCTAGTTTGATGACTGGACGAATTTTGCAATTTTACGTGGTGGTAAAGCTGCAAGATCACCTAGGCTGTCTAGGAAGGGTTTACCCAGAAAGAGGAGTCTTCTGCTACTTAGGGCTGGGCAGGAGCAGAAGAAGTGCTCCGGGGATTCTTCTTCTTCGTCTCTACAACTCCTGCAGAAGTCGTTGTAAGGGAAGTTCAGTCTTTGGGCATGTATGCCTACTAACCAGTGGCCGGTCAGAGATCGGATGACGAGAGAGCATTCATTTCTGCTGAGATTACACAAGGCAACGGTTCTGGCCTTGTCTATGTGAGGTCACGTTTGTCGGGCCACGCGACCCACCAGACTGCTTTGCCAGCGTGTGGTTCTTTTGAGGTTCGATATATTGTGGAGCATGAGTTTATAGGTCGCTAGGGCCATACTTGTATCCTCATTATCAGGAAGGATGTTTTCAGTCGTGCCCTGCCTAGCTTTCTCGTCCGCTAGGTACCCAGGTACCCAAATAAGGCATATGTCAAAATGCCAGCCATCTCGTGTAGAGATTTGCGGCATTTCGAAGACTGAGGTCGAAGTCGTGGCTGTCGCTGCTATTGATTTGATAGCCGCTTGACTGTCACTATAAATGTTTATGGGGCCCGAGGTGGCATGAGAGTTTTTAGAATGATTAGAGCTTCGTTTATCGCTAAAATTTCGGCTTTGAACACACTACAATGACCAAGTTGTTGTGAGAAAACTCCCCCTCCTACCTGATTGTTCAGCTTGGAACCGTGAGTGTAGAAGGATAAAGCACCAGGCCCATTCCTCCCTACGAGGGATAAGTGTGTGGAAAGGATTTATCATATGCTCAGTCGGCATACAGTAATCTGTTTTAGGTGGGATGTTTTTGTTGTTTATCAGGATGGAGGAGTGACCTGTGAGGTGATCATTCCAGGGTTCAAGATCTCTAAGTCGGATGGCCGCCAAGGTGGACATCTCTACGCTGATTTGTCGGATTGGTGGTATGTTGAGTATGGCGTCTAGGGCTTCACTAGGTGTGGTTTTCATGGCACCTGTGATGCAGACTTAAGCCATTCTTTGTATTTTGCTTATTTGCTTTGTACTGGATGCCTTTGATAGGGCAGGCCACCAAACTAGAAGTACGTATAATAGGATGGGTCTGACTATAGCTGTTTATAGCCATCGGACGATATATGGGGACATACCCCATTTCAAGCCTATTGCTTTCCTACAGGTGTGTAGTGCGAATGTCGCTTTCCTACATCTTTCCTGTATGTTGAGTTTCCAATTTAATTTTCTGTCAAGAACTAGTCCCAAGTATTTAGCACTTTCGCTGAAGGATAGAGTGGAATTTTTAAGCTTTGGTGGGACAAGAGTGGGAATCTTGATGACAATAAAAATTCCCAATCTGCGAGTCTGGTTCTGAAATCTGCAGAAACAACAAAAATTTTCGAACTTAATCTACCGTTCCTAAGGCAGCTATATTATATAGTTAACCGATTTAAATAAAATTCGATCAGAATGTACAAGACAATAGAAAATTCCCAATCTGTGTTTTTGGTTTCGATATAGAAACAACAACAGTTTTCATATTTAATCTTTAGTTTCGATCAACCGATGCCCCTAGTTGTCCGGTTTTGTCTCTTTTTCTTTTAGCTACTTAATCTTTGTATGCCAATGAGGCATCATGAGGTTATTCGCCTTGTCGAATAAGACAAATTTTGATCGTCGCTTATGGCGGGATGTCTTTGTTCATTTAAGCACAACACGGGGATACAGCCAAAAAATTTCTGGGATGCGACATAGCGTAGGTTGTAGATATGGTTAAATGTAACATTGTGGCATACTAACATTTTCCGTTGCTCATCGAAATTTTAAATTACGGTAAAAATCCGTGTTTTCGAGCTTGATGGAGTTAAAAAATCTAACGTCCTAGACTGTGCATCCTAACGGTGCATTTCTAACGGTGAATAACACTGCAATCTCGGATAAATATTGAGGGAGCTACATGTAAAAATATACTGGGTTGCCCCAAAAATCGCTTTCGCTTGAATTTCACATAAAATTTTATACAAATTTCATACAAATTTAAGTGAAATTCAAGCGAAAGCGAGATCTGTGGCACCCCCGATATTGATTTTTTTCAGTTTTTTGAGTTAAATTTGTAGAAAGCAACTTACTTTTGGTATGTAGTTTAAAAAAACATTTATCTTTAAAGTGTTCAAAAACATCACCAAAGTCAAAAAATTTAAAAACAAAAAAAACAAAAACTAAAATTTGTTTGCATAGAAAATACTCTAATAAGCAAATTGAATCCAGTTAAGTCAAGTATGGCACGTTTATATACCTTAGTTTCTTCTTTTCAAAACCGTTAAAAAAATCAGTGAAAAAACGTTTTTTTTTACCTTAGTTTAAAATTTCGATGTGCACCTTTTTTGCCATTTTCAAAATATTATAAAAAATACTAGCGAAGAGACTTTTGAAATTTTTTTTTTTGCTATCACTATTAAAATTGTTTAAAGAATGTTTTTGAATCCCAATTTTTTTTGTTTGAGCCCTAGGAAAAAATATTTGAAAGTAGACTTTTTTCCAAATTCGAAAATCTCAATCGGTACTTAATGGGTTAAGGAAAGTTTTGTATCATCTGAACAGTCCCTAGGCCACCTACGTTTTGCCTATGGTCGAGTAAATAAAAAGCTTTAAGAAAACTCAAAAAACTACTCTTTTATGGTGTTCGGTTTTCTTTGTCCGGTACTGTACATATATAAACACTTCATTGCATAAATATATGCGCACATAATTTTGTAATCAAAAATACACATATTTTTAGAATGTAAGGTAAAAGAATTACATTTAGGTTGAGCCACAGATAGACCTGGAGATAAATGCATTAAGATAGTCTTTAGCAAAAACAAAATTTCAGATTCACCGTCTGTTCCCAGATTCTGGAGTTCAATGCTCTTATAGAACTCCTCTGCGCCTCTTTTTCCATAACCATTGTACTTTACGAGTTTTGGTTATAAAAGGATATACGTATTGTGGCTTTCTGTAAAAGTGTAATTGGTGCTTGTTCTCTACGCGAGTTTAGTATAATTTGAAGTATATTGATTTCAACTTTTTTTGGCAGTCGAATGTTGAGTTCAAACGTCTTTAAAAATTCGTGCCAAAAATGTAAATTATTGAACTTGAATTTTAAATGGTATGCAACTCCTGCATTTTACAATGGAGTTGTAGCTCTTCTAGACTTAGAAATAAATAAAATGATTCAGACGGTTATCTTTGGCACGCCGGAGATTTGATATCCTTTTGGAGGCCTGCGTTTAATTCTGATATCTCCAGAAAGATGTATGCTAGTCAAAATTTTAGTTTTGAGTTTAGAGGACGGTATTTTTTATTGGGGAGCGATGTTTCAATTCAATGTTTAAATTTTACAATTTTGTCAGTCTCTGTTTTTATCTAATCATTTGGAAGCCTTATTTGATTTAAAAGCGGTTGTTAGAGAACTCTTTTTTTTGGTGCCTTGAAAAAATAGAGAGATTCTTGTGAGCTCTGGTAATGATATCTTGTTGTAATCGAATTTAAATGGCGCGCGCTTGAAACAGCATTGCGATCCTGTGATAGGATTTGGTTCAACTTGCATCCCTTCGATCGTTTCGGCGATCGTTACAACCCTGAAACAGTTCAGATTTGAAAACTCTCTGATTCTTTCTCTCTTCTCAAAGGCCCGATCTAAAGCACTGTGCAATCTAAGCAGAACCGACTGCTCTCGCGTGGTCCGCTCCATAACGGGCCACTGGCTAGTGGGCATACATGCCCTCAGATTGAAAGCCCCCTACAATGATTTCTGTAGGAGCTGCAGGGATGAGGAAGAGGAGGAATCCCCAGAGCACTTCTTCTGCTTCTGCCCAGCCTTAAGCAACAGAAGACGAAGAACTCTGGGAAAACCCTTCCTCACCAGTCTAGGTGAACTCGCTACGCTGGCACCAAGTAGAATAGCCCTTTTTGTTAAGCTTTCAAACTGGGCTCCCTTTTAACTTAGTCTACTTAGTGTCCCTCTCCGGCAGAGGGGGAATGATCTCGCGGCATCACAATGGGCCTATCCAAGGCCTAAGTGGGTCGACTTTTGGTCGACACCGCCCTAACCTAACCTAACCTTCTCTCTTCTCTCTGAGCACGCTGTGAAGACACATTCGTAACAATTCGGTTCCATCCTGACGAAGAATTCACGGTCGGTCACCCAGTAGCGATTTATTGCGATTTTACGCTACAATACTTTTTGGGGTCAACCACAACTTCCTTTAATGCTTTACACAATTCATGACACTTTTTATATAATAAAGACGGAAGGTAAATTAACTGTTGTGTACTTACTTCTCTTGCAAAAACGCCTCGTAAGCGACTTTGTATAATTATTACGCTTCGTCGTTTTCTTAAGAAATTTATTCTTAGTTTCCATCCCCTGTACGCATGTTGTATGATAAGAATAGCTTTTCTTATTCGTAAATAATTCCTTAAGCATGAATAACGTCTCCAGTTTTTCTGGATAATAGTTGAGTTTGCACATATCATATGTTTTCTTGCCTCCTCCAGCGGTTCATATGCTGCACTTCGCAAGAATAATTTTGATTTACCAATTTGCCATTCAGCTTCCATAACATTAAGTTCTTTCAAAACTATTGTAATATCATATCGGGTACTTGAACACGACTTATTTTTAATTAAACATTTATATCTGGACATAAACTCTTCAAAGCTGAGATGAATAGGAAAACCTTCTTTTCTAATCCGAATTATATCTAAAATTCCTAGATACCGAAGTTGATCAAGCACTAAGGAATCATTGTAGTCGTTGGCTTGCTTAAGAGCATTTGGTTTAATGCATCGGACATACCTGAAATATGTTAGAGATTTATACAAAGTTTTAATAATAAACGTTCTTAAAATAAAGATAAATTTTCAATTCTAAAATCAGTTTTTAATTTAATATTCAGAACATGGTACTTAAACAACCCTTGGTATGCGCTGCCAGATGTGTGATCCAAACCACTTCAAAGAGTCACACAGGCGTACAATTACCACAAGGGTCGCGATATGGCACTCAAAAATAGATAAGACACAACATAAGGCAAAAAAAATTGTATTTCTGACAATAATTTGGTCATTTGGACCAATGTGCGCATTTGATAATTATAAATTATATATTATGACAGTTACTGTGTCAGCGGTCTATATCGCTCGTAAACGATGGGAAAACGAAACACAATAAATGTTTGCAAAAGTCGTAACATGGTTGAATATGGGCTAATCCGGAAATTTTTAAACCAAGGCAAAAATCGAAAGTTGTGAAAAAACTGCATGTTTTTTAACAATAGTTGGGTTTTGTTAAAATAGAATAAATTCTTAGGCTTCAAATTACAAAATTAAAAAGGTTTTACGGTGGTTTGGTTGTTAATGGCCAAATCAATTAATTCATCTTTTTGCCTCTTAATTTCAATAATTCATGTAAAAAAAAAGGTATTTTCAATGGCCAAAAAAGTGGGCGAAACTATCGTCTGAGTGCTTATCGCTTAGCTCATCTTAAAGTTTGTTTCATTTTCTTTTATTTAAGATAAATACTATATCGGATTGATATTTAATATATGTTCATAACTTGATCAAAAGTGTGTGTGCAAAAGACAAAAACTAAGATTTGTAATTAACGAGACTTCTAATCTTTTTTTTTGATGCTGGATTAATATGGTCATATATTCCACTTAATTTTGTGTATTTGGATATTTTTTGTTTACTATGCAAAATTCGCTAATATATGTGCAAATGTACGTTAACTTCAAATCGACTTCCATTCTTTGTAACGGCCGCAACGGAACTTTCAGCAAGCCTAATTTTTTTACAAAAACAGTAAGGCTTTTATCTTAAAATAGGCTTAAAAATACTCCCAATGAAATGCATTTTCCAGAAAATTTCATTAAAATGCACTAATCTGAACGGGAGCTGTATCAGTTTAAAGATCAAAATTTGCGTGCAAATGTAATGTCCGCAACTCAGGATTAGCCCATATTTTAAATATATACACTAGAGTGCATCGATTTTAAAAAAAAAAATGGTAACCCATTTTCGAAATCTACGGTGAATTCTAAGATGCTTTCCAGGAGAAATCATATTTCTAATATGAATTCCTGGTCCGCGCTTTTTGAGTTGAAAAATAAAGTTTTTGAACATTTATATCGTGGGTGTTTTTGGACCGATCCTGACAAACTTGGTGTCAATACTCTTGTTAGGACAAGGACTTTTAAAATTTCACAGAAACAAAATACCGAATGCCCATTAAACATAATTTTCGTTCATGGAAGAACGATTTCCCGATTCGATTATGTCAAGATATATCCTTAAAAATTAGTCAGAATTTAATATATATAATTTTGGCCCAAAGGACATTTTTATCGTTCTTCAACTTGTATTTTTTATTAACAGAAAGTTTACAAAATATTTTAATACAATTTTAATAACATACGTTTTAAATTTTTTGTTAATAAACATACAAGTTCAAGGACGATAAAAATGTCTAAAAAAATGGGCTTAAATTATATTAAATTCTGACTAATTTTTTAGGATTTATCTTGATATAATCGAATCGCGAAATCATCGTTCCAAGGATGAAAATTATGTTTAAAAGACATTTGGTCCTTTGTTTCTGTGAAATTTTAAACGTCCTGGTCCTAACAAGAGTATTGACACCAGGTTTGTCAGGATCGGTCCATAAGCAACCAAGATATAAATGTTCAAAAAAATGAATTTTTCAACTCAAAAATCGCGAGCCAGGAATTCATTTTAGAACTATGGTTTCTTCGTGAAAACATCTTAGAATTGACCACAGATTACGAAAATGGGTTACCATTTTTCATTTTTTTGGTCCCATACAAATCGATGCACTCTAATATACAGTCATGTACGATTAAAGAAATATAAGGTTGTAAATTCGTTCTTAACTCACCATAGCTTTGTATTATGGAGTACGTCAATTAGAGCCTGCAATTGTTGGCGAAAATTATCACTCACTGTTGATTTTGTTTTAGCAGTTCCACGTTGACTAGTCGATGAGTTTTGTATCCAAATAGAACACGTTAAATCCTAGATAAATTTTATGATTAAGTTAACTTAGCAAAATACATAAATTCAATTAAGTGAATGTAGTAATTAAGTATATTTTATTTAATTATTTCTTATCATTGGGAATTAAGCTTATAAAGCTTAAACTAACAATGGGTATAGTATAATCCGATTTGGATTCGGTTCAAACTGCGTGCATTAACCCTGACTCTAATTACAAATAAATATTTTTAAAATAAGCATACTAATACGTTCATATTTAGACTGTACGCATCCTTAGACTTCGGCCACGCAATAAGCGATGAGCGGCTGAGCGACGCTCTCTCATTGCATTGCAAAAATCGTAACTTTTGAGCCACATGAGATAATCGAATGATTTAAATGGCATATGATAGATAACTCTTCAACCTATGAGTTAAGCGTTCAAGAAAAGTGACACGCTCCTAGATGCTTAACCTATCAAAGTTGAAATTTGTGGAAACCAAATAAAATGTTTGGCACCTTAAACAAAATATTTGTAAAACTTTTTATTTTTGTTTGTTTTATTTATAAGGGTTTATAATAAAAAATTATTCCCAAAAAGTTATACAAAAAAAATAATTTTTCAAAAAATTTCCGGTGTGAATCAGAATTGTGAATCAGAATTGCATATGTCGACCTAATTCCTATGACATGTATATATATACAAGTCTGATTTCAACCAATCTGACATATTATGAATATGGGGTAGTCTTATACATCCAGACCAAATTTGTTTCAAATCGGATTACGATATCATATAGCTGCCATAGCAACAATCGGTTGAACTATGCAATTAGTTCGCGTGTTTTTATTGTCAGGTTGCATTAGTTTTTTTGACTTTACGTAAAAGGATGGATCCGGACGGGTATAAAACCATATATATTTATTTAGAGAAATGAATACTAAAGCGTTTTTAAGTAAGTTTACTGCGGGTCAGTTCGGGACACGACAGTTATCGTTCAAAAACAGTCAAAATCTAGTGTTTTGCAGGGCCGCAGGCCGAACAACTTGGCAAAAATAATTTTTTTTGGGGAACGCATTCGAAAAAGGTAATGTAAGCATTTGATAGAGAATTCTTTAAGGATTAAGAATCAAAAAAGGATTTTTAGATCAAGTAAAAATTGTGGGTTGTACAACCTTTTAAGGTTAACCCATTTAAATTTAAAAAACACTAGATTTGGATTAATTTTTAACTTTGGTAGACGATAACTCTCGTGTCCTGAACTGACCCGCATAAATTTCAACTTTGATAGCCCATAGGTAAGCATCTAGGGGTCGTGGCACTTTTTTTAAACACTTGTTTCATAGCTTGAAGAGTTACCTATTATATGCCATTTAAATTATTTGATTATCTCATTTGGTTCAAAAGTTAAGATTTTTCTATGCAAAATGAGCAATGTCCCCACTGTGCGACGTTAGTGAGCGAACGCTTTGAGTGAGGTGACCACGCAATGAGCGACATCGCTCGAGTTGTTTAGTTGTAAATACATGTGTCTTTTCTAAAGAAGCTCTACGCAATTTCGAAAGTCGGGTTAAGTTGTATCGCAAATACAGGCAATTAAAAATATAAAGAAAGCGTAGATTTGGTGTTTATCCCAAATACCGAACCAGAAACCTTCGAAATTACCCAGATCGATTTTGGCAATATTAACACATGTCAATCGAGTCATTTGACTTGCTGTTTAATAAAATAGAAAACTCAATTAATAAACCAAGATTACCTAGGTTTTTTGCATTGTATGCAATTTTTTGCTCAGCGATTCAATTCTAGTGCTGAGCGACGTTAGCGACGTCAGCGGCTGCGTGGCCACTCCAGGTCTCATAAGCTTTAATATTTTACGTCGCTCAGCCGCTCAGTGGCTTATCGTTCAATGCGTGGCCAAAGCCTTATAATGTAAAAGCATGCACCAGATTCTTTGATTTTGAAAAAAAACTTACCGGGTGTTTTGAAAGCTCGCAAAGAAATGAATGTTTACTGCGACTCATAAAATCGAATAACACATCCTGATGCACATCCCGATTCTTATCAACAAATCCATCAACTGCATATATAACTTTTCCAGCGTAGTGTTTTATACCAAATTCAGTTTCCCAATGGCGACGGTCCAAGCCTTTTATATACATAGGATTGTACTCAAATTCTGTATGTAGATTACTTAAATAAGCTGAATCAGACCCTTTAGGCATATGACATTGCTCCGTCAGAAGTTTAAAAATACATCTGGGAGGCTTTTCAATTAGTTCCAAACATAGAGAATTGTCCGTAAACTCCACGTGAGTATAATTTATTTCTTCTTGTTTATACTAAAAAAAAGAGACACAAAAAATTGCTTTTACTCACCAAATTATACATATGCCAAAGAAAGCTAAAATACAAGTCTAAAGTTCTAATATGAAACTTCCACGACACTTATTAGCGTTATTGATACCGGGCTTAAAATTTTCTTAATAATATAATAGATTGTAACTTGCAATAGATTGTAACCTTTAATCAACCTCCTTTTTAATACATTTGAGGTCTGAGATGAAAAAAAAAATTAAAAATGTTTGTCTTTTTTAAAGCTAAAATTTTTAAAATTTTATTGGACTCAATTGAGACCGGCTCGGCGAACGGTTATTTAATCTGAGGTTCATGCAATAAATATGTACCGATTGTACCGTATATACCGTATATACCGGTTAAAGACATTGATTAACCCATTCAGTCTAGATGTGAATACCGACAGCGAAAGTGGAGTGGAGAGTGGATAATCACAAACCTTTTATCACCAGAAATAGAGTGAGTAAATTTGACGAAATTATTGCAAGTATTTTGCCAAAAAAATAGGAAAGTCAGTGAAAATGATTATAAGAAGTCACTCAACGACTTTATTGATTACGTAATAATAAAAATGCTTAATGTCAAAATAATTTCATATACCATAGCTGAACTGAGAAGCTAAACACTGCACAGAGGGAGAAACGGCAAATTTAGCGGCGATTAATTAATAACATCTATTAAAATGGTGCTATTTTTGTACGGATGATTTTATTATGTAAGTATATGTTACCACAAACCAAAATTTATATAAAAAAATTTTTTATTTTTTAATGCAATTTTTTTTATTTTAGACCCCGTACTTTAAAAAAGTAAAGGGGTCTATTAACTTTGTCACAAAAAAAAAGTGCGTAACAGGCAGAAGGAGGCGCGGCAGACCCCATAAAGTATATATATTCTTAATCAGCATCAACAGCCGAGTCGATATAGCCATGTCCGTCTGTCCGTCTGTAAGAGCGCCAAGATCTCAGAGACTATAAGAGCTAGAGACTCCAAACTTGGTATGTAGGTTCGTCTATTTTGCAAGCAGATCGAGTTTGTTTTAGATTTTGGATCGGACCACTATATCATGTGGCTTCCATATGAACAATCAGTTGAAAATCAAGTCTTAGTATGGAAAACTTTTTTGCTGTTTGAGATATTTCAACCAAACTGACAGAATATGCATAAAAGATTCCATACATACTGACTAAATTTGATTGAAATCGGATTACTATATCATATAGCTGCCATAGGAACGATCAGTCGAAAATCAAGTCTTAGTATGCAAAACTTTTTTGTTGTTTGAGATAACTAAATTTAACTGACAGAATATGCATATGGGATGGTCCCATACATACTGACAAATTTGGCTGGAATCGAACTACTATAACATATAGATCCCATAGGAACAATCAGTTGAAAATCAAGTCGTAGCACCGCCGACTAGTTTTTAATTTAGTCTAAAACTGTTCTACTCAATATCTGGGTAGTTTCGCCCCAATTTAAGGCAATTATTTTGCAATTTATACACATTTTCCTTTTCAATATTTAAGAAATATATTTACACATCTTTACAAATTTTGGTATGAATTGGACAACTATATCATCTCCTGAAATTTAATTTTTTCGCGCAAATGTAAGTCAAGTTAGAGAAATAATCAGTCTAGAATAAATACATTTTTTACTTAAAAAAAAAGTTGCTTTTTTTATAATTAAATTTTACACGAAAAAAATACTTTTAAAATATTTTTTTTAACATAACTATGCATTTTAACCATTAATTTTTTGTTCATTTGTAGCTCTATTCAGTATCGGATGAGGAATAATTTGAAAGGTCTTCATCTACTTCTTCATTCAAAATAAGACCAATATTGTCTTTGTCTATTAGTACATAATTTGGAAGATGAATTGGAAGATGAAACTGAGGAACTGAAAATTCGGTTCGTGTCTTCCAGTACTTAAATTGAGGTCCACCCATAATGAACTTGTACCATCTAACAATTCCTTGTGGCTTTTTTCAAAATTCGTAGGAATTTGATGACTTTTTTTCCATTTCATAGCCAATATTTTTGAGAAATTGATATTTTAGGGAGTTATTTTATTGCAATCACCTTCGTTATGTTTATTTCTATCAATAATATTGGTGGCTCCACTACAAAAAGTTTTTTTAAAGTATCATTTTCCGTATGCCATTCATTTAATCGCACTCGCTGTAACACTGTTATTAAAGATAAAAAAAATGAATTGAAAAATATTTCCACAGTAGAAAACATTGACTAATTTAAAACAAAACACACAAACACATAAACAAACACATATTTTGTTATTAATAACATATCTCTATCTTTATATATTGGCAAAAAAATGTAGTTAAAATGCAATAAAAAGGCCAATTTTATCATGTGCTTAAAATTGCAGGTATAAGTTCGCAGCAGCTGATGGAACATATGTTCTGTTTGCAGCTCTGCAGCTTTACGAATACGAAGTATATTAATATTAAGTATATTTATATTAATAGAGGAGAAATATGCGATGGCACGCAAGCACAGCGGGTATTTGGTGCACTTATCGCTTTTGAACTTTTTACGTGGGAGTCCCCCTCATATTAATGAAAAAATACAAAATTATCGAATTTATGTCTATAAAAACCATTTGAGCTTTCGTTCTAGAATATAATCTACCAATATTATCGTCGTTATTGACCAAATTCAATTAGTCTTCATCGTTTTCACTTCTGAGCCAGACATTTATCTCCTATATACCTAGCGAAACTCTAAACAGTCCAATGTTTCGCTGGGCCTGCAAACAGTGCTGCCCATCGCCCGTTCCTTATCTGGCAACTCCGTTTTTAGTTTCAGTTTAGTTTACGTTCAGACCGACAAGCGGAGACAAATGTCGTCTTCTTCTTTTTCACTTTACGCTAGCGTTTTTTTTATATGGAGTTTGACTTGCGCTAGGCCTTTGATCTCACGTTGGTACTAGGCTTTAAGTTTAAATTTGAATCAATCGGAGGTAAATCTGTCATTTCTCCCACTGTGCACTGCATACATAAAAAAAGCAAAAAATACAGTTTACAAATTTCGAGTGCAGTTAAGATATCTTTCGAAATAACAATAATAATAAAATAATAAGTCTCTGTGCTTGTAGCATAAAGTATATATTTTTATTTCGGAAATTGGCAACACAATTGTCAATAGCTGTAATCTGACAGCACCTTAATAAAGTTTGAAATTTTTTTTGGAATAAACCTACTTACAACGTTTTGCTGATAATGCAAGATCGTCAAATGACAAATCGTGAGATAGGGGCATCCTTGCACATTAGTTCTGCTTCAATACATTCGATTATGCACGAACACTTAGTTGTAAAAAATATATGATACCCCATAGTTTATGGAACGCTCAAAAAAAGAATCGCGTCGATTGGTGTACGGAAATGATAAAAATGTTCGACTGTGGTGCTTCAAAAAACGTTTACAAAATCGTGACTGGTGATGAATCATGTACTATATATGCATATGAGCCGGAAACAACACAGCAATTGACCATGAGGGTATCCCGAGACGAGCCAAATCCAGCAAAAGATGTTCGTGAAAGAAGCACAGCGAAGCAAATGGTTACCTGTTTCTTCGGCCGAGTGAGTCATGTGTTCCGCTTGAGCAACGTAGGACGGTCAATTCTTCGTGGTACACGAGCATTTGTTGGCCGGAAGTCTTCGGAGAAATTCGTAAAACCAACTGCCAAAGGCGAATCGTTCTCCATCATGACAATGCGAGCTCTCACACATCCTGTCAAACAGGTGCATTTTTAAGCAGTCAAAACATCGAATTGATGTACATTACTGATCTGGCATTGGCACCCAATGATTTCTTCTTGATCCCAATATCAAAGGTAAACAGCGTGGTCAACGACTTACGATCGCCGAACAAGCAGTTGAACAGTTCAAAAACCAAGTTTCGGAGGTGTCTCTCAGGGAAATATTTTCAAAAACCATAAAACCATTTTTATTTTAAAAGGTTTGTTATTATTTACTATTCCTGAAATATAAATAGTACCCATCTTATAAGTAATAATAATAATGGATCCATGAACCAACATATTACATTTAAAGTCTCTAGCTCTTACATCTCTACATCGACTAAGCTTTTGATATAGATCAAGCCTTAGTTTGTCTGTTGAATACATTTCACTAAAATCTCAATTCCTTTCATCCTCATATTAAATGGGGTTACAGCCCAACCTATAATTTGCATAATTCAAAAATAAATAGCTGTAAAACCGTTGACCTTAATTTAAACTGAGTGCAAATGATTAAAAGTATTTTCATTATCATTAACAAAATATAAGTTTCAAAATCGGTTGTGGCATTCTTGAGTAATGGTAAAAAATGCAAGCTCACCTCTGAAAAACGAAAAAAAGGAGTTAAAAAAAAAACTATGTAAAGTAATTTGAGGGTTCTTTTTTTTGATCTGGCCCCATATGTATTAAAGTAAGTAGTGATAAAGATTACAAAAATAAAAAAAGTTAATTATGTTGCATAGTATAAGCTGAGTTTAGAGTTCTAAACCCTTATTATCAATGATGATGGTCCTGTTTACAGGTGTCACCAATAAATCTTGATTTAAAGTAAGATTGCTAAATTATATGGCCGCTTGTATAATTATGAATCTTAAGAAACCGAAAACGCAACTATCCTAATATATTTTTTATAACAATAATATACATAATATAATACTTACGATTGTTTGTTCTAATGCGAAGACGTAATGGTTAAAGAACTTGTGTAATTTTTCATTAGTATAATTAATACAAAGTTGCTCAAAAGAGTTTTTAGCAAAATTTTCAAAACCGAATATATCAAGAACTCCCAAAAATGTATTTCCATATTGTCCTGGATTTGTGCAGCTATTTATTTTGTTAACCAGCCAAGTAAACGTTTTTGAGTATAAGGCTTTAGCCATCGCATGTCGATTTTCTCTGGCCTAAAATACAAGAATATAAAATCCAAAAAATCAATAAATGGTTACAGAAATATGACTTAAGGCTTCGATATATTAAATTTATTTCATTCAATAATTATTATTTCACTTTTGGCAGAAATTATTGGAGTAAAATTGATAGTGAATCGTAAGATGGAAATAATGTTTCCAATTCTTCTCTTTCTCTTTCAGCGACTTAAGCATGAAACCAGATTTTTATCCCATGGCTTGTTGAAGATGTTAAAAATCACATCTAAGACAAAAATAAAACAAAGCCTTCAAACCCCTGAAATTTTAGTCAGCTCCGATGATGATATTAGTACCGATATAAACGGAAATCATTTTGTTACAAAAATGTATTTACAATCCGTTTTATCCACATTTAATTATTTAAATATGTAACATATTATATATTTATTACACATTCAACTATCACTGCGGACGGCAGTCCGCGCTAGTGTCGAAAGCAGCACGAAGGGTGCGAAGGCGACTAGTTATTCATGGATAAAAAAAAATATCTTTTGCAAAAATTTACCGCAACCGTAACGGTTAAAACGTTTCAACGTTTAACCTATATTCGGTTTTTGTATTATTCTCTACTTTCGATAATTTCTTTTACAAAACTTATAAAACTAGTCGAAAGGACTAGTGACAAATGACCAAACTAAAGAAATTTATATTTTAATTCCACAAACTTACCTCATGTATTTTTAATGGTATTTCGGTAATATTCCCGCGAACATTTATCTGACGATGCAAAAGCACCTTAATTAGCTCATCAGCCTTCAGACCCAAAAGAATAGATAATGTGTCGACAATTTCACGGTCCGTTTTTGATAAATCACATCCCTCTCCATCAATATCCATAAATTCAATATTACCTAACCATAAGATTGAGCTTAATACTTTAAAAATACCATCAATAACTGATTGAGGGATTTGTAATACTGTAAACGCCATAGTCAGTTCATCAAACTTATTTGATTCAAAATTTATATCTAATGAAATATCTTCCGCAGTATTTAGATATTTATAAAAATCTGGTGGTCTTAAGTATAACATTTCGGCAATTTCCTTGTTTGTTTGTCCTTGAGCTACTAATTGATACATCACATGGTAATTTCGCTCTCCTGGACTTTGAAATGTTATTCGTGATTGCTCAAGTAAATAATCTTGTATTACACAACCTTTGATACTGTGGTTATCATCAAAGCATACTTGCATAAATTTTCCAAATCGAGAACTATTATCGTTTCGAATCGTTTTTGCATTACCTAAAAGAAATGTATAGAGCAAATTAAACAAATTAAAGAAGAAAATTAGTAACTATACGGATGGGTATATTTTTTGAAACGACGATCGTTTCTATGGTAGCTATATGCTATAGTTAAATTTCCGGCCGGTTCCGACATATATGTATGCTGCCTGCAGCTAAGATTGGACCTCTAACAAGATTCATCGAAATAGTCTCAAAACTGAAAGACTGGAAAGAGACGGACATCGTTATATCACCTTTCATCCTCATCGAGACTAGATATACTTAATTGGATGAATCATCCCTCGCTTTTGACCCCTTTCGTGGAAAACTGCATATGACATACAGAAAACTGGAAACTAAATATTGAGTCTCTAGAACACAAGCGAAGGCACTGATAGGCCGACATAAAAGCTGATACGGCTTAATCAACTCGACAGAGAAGTAATATTGGTATGGCAATTGTTTGTTGTTTGATAGCACAAATTTCAGTACCTTCTAAATATGTCGAGGTGGTGGTTGCACATTCAAATTTTTACTTTTTAAAAATGTTTTCAAAATACCTTAAATTTTATATTTAAACATACTCACAGTTAACAAAAAGAATAGAAAAATTCAATTTAAATTAAACCTCTTTATTAACATATAAATTATTTTTAACAATTAATAATTGATACGTCAGTAATATTTATCGATTAGATTCGAGTAGCATCCCTCTTTTTTTCCGGGCGACTTCATTGAGGGATAGGCATTGATATTTATATTATTTCAGTATATTCACAAACGGAAATTGCCTATTTATATGCAAAGCTGTGAGCAAAGGTTTTTCCTTGCCTTTAAAACTTCATGCAATTAACTGTTCTACAATACAAGTGATGAAATCATACCTATTAGAAGTAATATTAAATTTTTATAATTGTCTAATTCTCGTTTAAATGTTTTTCCGATATCTTGGCTTTCCTTCAGTGTGCACGACTGTTAGCAATTACGCTGAGAGATACGGAGCGGGGCTTGTAGCCCACTCGGACTGCCTTGTCGTAGATCTTGCTAGGCCTTTTAAGAGAAGGAAGCTGGCCAGGAGGCACATTTCCGATAACTGGATATTTAGCCGGACACCTGCTGGCAGGCTGTTCCCAGACATCACCTAAGATTATTTAGCCCTGCTACAGGCTTCTCCTTTTCCTTCTTAATTTTTTAACCCCTCCTTGCCTACCTACCACAATCCTTATCCCACAAGGCTTATCCGCAAAAAAAACCCCATGGGACATATAAATTCTCGACATCCGAAAAATTATGAATTGATCCTGACACCGTTTGTTATGATCAGTTGAGCCAAATGTGGTAAAGTTCGCTTAAGATAATAAACAGCAGTAGGATTGTGGGTATCATGGATCTCAACTTCTAATACAGAATAATAGTGGCAAGTATTATGCTTAAAAAAAGATGCTTCACGTCAGATTTATCCGCGCATAAATTATCCAAATCTCATCACAAGTCAAGCGAAGTAGTGCTTAGGATCCTACAATGTTGATGTTAAGGAGGGATTGACTCTTTCGCCGAGCCATAACCCAGTGCATCGTCAATAAATAATATAGCGATAGAAGTGAGAGATGCTATGGACAAAAAATTTTGGACAGTTGTGACAAGAAGAAGAGAATACTTAGAAGAATACTCATATCTTCAGATGCCCTGTTCTCATTGCTTCTATAAAGTCCCGATGTGTCTAAATGATCCGGAAAAGGGGTGGAGCACACTTATACTAAATGTAGGCAACAAAGTGTATACTTATAAATTGTTGTAACTTATGTAGGAAACGACAATCCGTTATTTTGTCACTTTGTTCTTATTCTTTCGCACGCCTCATTTCGACTTAACCCAACAAAAGTGCCATTATAAAAGATATAGACACAGCAGGATTTGAATTCTTTTAGGATATACGTAGCTTAAAGTGTGTACTATTCAAATTATATAAGGGTTTATTATAATTATGTTTTCTTAACACTTATTTTTACCAAATTAATTGTTCACATATGCTGTTCTTATTATTTCGCACACGTCTGTACGTATGTTCATGTCTGTTCAGTTAATATTGCACATTTGTTTGACATTTTCACTTTTTCACAGTACCATTTGTAAAATATTGCTGCCATACCAATATTAATAGTCAAAAATTAAAAGTAGTTTCATTTAATTTATTTTTTCTGATGCTTTATTTGGAACGTGAAAATGTTTTAATGAAACTAAAGGTAATTAAATATCCTTATAAAGATACAAAATTTAAATGTTAACTATTAAATGTCAGAAAACAAGTCATTTTTGACCCTATTTGGTTTTATCAACGTCCAAATAATTTAGTAACTCTCGTATGCTATCGACTTAAACTTACCAAATGCTTCCAAGATAGTGTTTGCTTCTAGAATTTGTTGTTGTATCCATGAGGAGACATTTGACGTTATTGCACATAAATATTGTAAGACAAATTTTGTTGACTCTGTTTTGCCAGCACCTGATTCCCCCGATATTAGGCATGACTGCAAACAAAATTTTAAATATTATAAATACAGATAAACAAAATTTCCTTAGGGATATTTTTCAATGTTGGTATGAATATGCATGCTAAGACAGCAGATAAGATGCCTCACAACACAAATTTAAAGTAAGGTAACCAATATAGCTTACCTGGTTAATTTTATCTTCAACAATGCTTCTATACGCAGCTTCAGCTACAGCAAAGACATGAGGATCTAATGACCCCATTTTGGCCATATGGTATTTGTAAACATGATCCTATGCAAGGCATGAGAAGTACAAAAGTTATTTAATTTTAAGTTTTGTCAATATAAACATATGTAGGCCCTCAAATGCCCTTAATCGTACTTATATACATACATTTTTTTTCTTTATCTATTGTTGTTTATAGCATAACTGTACATTATTAATTTATTTTTTTAATAAATAAATAAAATTGGACACTAAGACGCATACAAAAACAAGCAGCTAAGCCTTCCGAATTTGACTTCAGTACTAAATTTAGTATATTTTTTTTGGCATATTTATATTTTCCTATTTATTTATATTTAGTTCCTGCTGTATTTTAAACATATTTCGAATGCTGAGACATTCTGAAGGAAACGAAAAGCGCATCCATGAGTAATTCTTTCAACAAAATTGACTAAAACAAAATTAGGGAAATTTTTGAAAGAGTAAACCAACGCATCGTTAACCATATTTTAAGCGATAGTTTTTTGCGGATTTAACATCTGAAAACGATAAGAAAAGGGTTATGTGTCGTTTAGTTCGTGGCACCAAGTGTTTCGAACGCGTTAACTGGTAAGCCTCGTTTTACTTATTTCCTTTTGTGATATTTTCTGGGGATTTTAGACGTGCAAAGCGCTCGATACTGTCTTCGAAAACAATAAGAAAATTAATCTTTCGCTCAGTATGTGACAAAAAAAAGGTCAATTGCGATAGGTCGTAAATGTATCGTTGCGAGACTTTAATAAGATCTAGGCCGCCAGTCACTGGTTAGATGCACACAGTTTTTCTCTTTTAAAATTTTGTTGGACTGACATTTACGAGCTGTCCAATATTGGGTAGATTTGATAGATAGATCTGTTGTTTGACGTCAAATAATATTTAGCCCTTCCACAGGTCATTAATATGTCTATCTCAATTCAAACTATTTTTTGTTAAATTTTATTAAAAATAGATTTAAATATAATACAATAAAGTATTATTCCAGACCAGCCAATTGCAAATTAAACACTTAGTTGTTTCAGTTCTAATTATCTTTTATTCAACCGACTGCACGCACACGCCGTCTGTACGCAACTGGCAGAATTGAGAGTGTGTATATGCGAACATAGGCAGCAATATAAATTCGAATGATTTCGGAAAGTCCCGTTGTAATTCATCTTCTCCTTATGTTCTTCAAACAGAGTTGGATTGTGACTTTTGCTTACATATGTGTACATATATTTTCAACAAATTTAGATGGACTTGTGGGATAAAAATACCCTTTTGATGATCTGCGATTTGAGGAAATCATTTCAGATTTTATCCAAGTCGTGAGGAAGTCACATATTACGGACCGATTAATTTTGTTTTTTTGACCATAGAAAGGAAAAAGTGACTTTTTTGCAAAAATTTTCAAAAATCTCTTTAGTATGTTTTTGAATTTTTTGAAAATTGCAAAATAGGCACTTTTTTCATTTTCATGCAAAAGATGACTTTTTTTGAAAATTTCAAAAAAATTTAATAAATACCAGCGAAGAAATTTTTGAAAATTTTTTTTTTCCCTTTTTCCTTTTTCTTTGCCTTACTCCTATTTGTTAAGAATGAAATGATAAAAATTTAGAAAAAAAAATTTGGATTTCCTTGTATGGTTTTGTTTTTATGAATCATGAAAGTCAGTGTTGTATACATGCACTCACTTTTGCTCGCCACAGTATGTTGCAATGATAATAAAAATAAGGGTAATAGTGATAATACTGATAGTAATAATAATGATTATAGTATAAGTGATACAAATTGCAATACAATAATATTTATATTGAAAATAATAATAGCAATGATACAAATTTTAATTGTAATTATATCAAGATTCATTTTTGTTTTCCAACTAGATGTCAATTAGATAAGCAATATAATATATAAATTTTTAGTTATAATCCTGAGATATATTTATATAAGATTGTCAGAGTGACAATTGCACTAATTAAAAAGTATTCCTACTTGTAGCACTAGGAAATAGTCAATAAAATAAAAAAATTAAATAAATAAAAATATTTGTATTTGTATCATTAAAAAGGCGGTTATTTTTTCTTTATGATGTTTGCAAACGATACACTACCAATACCATAAATAAAGATTATCAGGGGTGACACAGATATTGCAGCGATTTAGAGTTTTGCGTTTTCAGTGACCTTTTCAAATTAGATTAAGGGTTGACACCTTCTCAAATTATATTATCCAGGGGTTTGTTTAGCAACTTTTTTAGGTTTGTTATTGCAGAACAATCAGAATTTAATTTTTTTTCGTTTTAATTTATATAATTTAATTTATTTATATAACATTTTATTTTATTTAGTTAAAAAAAATTTAAAAGTAATTGACGCGAGAAAATATATATTACTCGACAACTCTAGCAACTGTCTGCCTTTGTCTGCCAACACTTCGTGAAAAATGTTTTCACAAATAGCACAATAATTCAAAGATTTTTTTTTGGTAAAACTCTAAAGAGCTTTATTTATTGCTTAATTTGAAGAAAACTTAAGTTGTTTCATAAAAATGTTGCTTAAATTTCATACCGCTGTGCCACAGGCCAATCCGCATAACAATTTTTTGCGGAGCGAAATAGCACAAAAGCAGCTGGCGTCCGATGCTGCCACTTAGTCCGACATAGATCACGGTCAGCGATGCCACATTTTTAGTCAGAATTCGATATTTAAAAAAAATATATGTAACTACTTCAGTTTTCTTTAAATTTAGCATTAAAAAAATAGGTCTTTTGAGGCAAATCAAGTTTTACCGAAAAAAAACTTTTATTTATTATACAATTTGTGAAAAAAGTTTTACGAAGAGTGGCCAGACTAATGGCAGAAAATTGCTAGAGCTGTCAAGTAATATTTATTTTCTCGCGCCAATTAATTTTAAATTTTTTTTAACTAAATAAAATAAATTTTTATATAAATAAATTAAATTATATAAATTAAAACGAAAAAAAATTAGATTCTTATTGTTCTGCAATAACAAACCTAAAAAAGTTGCTAAGCAAACCCCTGGATAATTTAGTCTGAGAAGGTGTCAACTCTTAGCAGCCATGTTATTGAAAACGCAAAACTCTAAATCGCTGCGATATCTGTGTCACCCCTGTATATTTTTTCTGATAATATTACATTTTATTAACATTATTATAAAAAATTTAACAGAAATTTCAAATGAAGTAAATCTTAAAATTAAAAAATTTACTTCTAGTTTTTGAGGTCATCTCCTCGATTCACACTAAGTTCTGTGCTTTCTGTTTGTGTGTTTTGTGTATTCTGTATGCTGTTCTCCATCGCCATCTTACGTACAAATATAGAATATTAGTAAATCTCCACTTACATATATTATGTTATAATTAATATAATAGATTAATTCCTTCATTTAAATCACCGGCAATTGGTCGAATAGTATTAATTGAAATCGGTAATGTAAAAAGAATGCGTGTCACAGCCATTTTTCTTCGTTTAAGCATATGGCAATTTTTTGTTTTTCACGTTATTAAGACCAAACTTGCACGATTGATTTTTTCTTATGCTCTTAACACTTTGTCAGAAAATTATTGAAATCGGATAATTATATCATATAGCTCCCATATCAATAAGCCACTTTTCTGTTTACCAAGATAGCTGGACCAAACGCATAATACATGAGACTTATTATGTGCCAGACATATTGGTCAAAAAATATCAAGATTGGACTACTATAGCAATAACTTTTTTAGAAACATTCCGTTCACAGCCAAGTTTTTTATGGAAAAATAAACTGTTCTTGTATTCTTTGTTATAAAATATAAGTTTCTATGTATGTCTTTATACTAGTACGCACAATAAAATGTTTCAAAGCAGCATTTTCAAAACTAGATTCCTTCCTCTGTTCTTGCCGCATTTTAACTTTATAGACACTTTTCATGAGAGGTTTTGTGCAATAAAGTGAAACTTTTCGAAACCTGCAAAAAAAAAACCGCAACTTTAACTATACTGTCCGGTTTCAGAATTGATTACTTCACAAAAAACATATGGCCACACTGCTAACAAAATTAGTTTTCTCTTCTCAAAGATAATCTTTCGTCTTAAACAGATATATAATCACAAGCTACAAGCCCCAGAGAGTACATTCCATTTAAAATTTTAGTAATTATGCCGTTGCATTAGTATTGTAAGGCACTTTAGAGCTGTAAACAGTGTGATGTATTTTTAATATATCACCATCAAAACTTCGTTGAATTTAACAACTTTAAATATTGACTTTATTCCAAAAAATTAACATCGGAGCTATAGTGCACAGAGTTACGGTTTAAAAATTAAACCATACTTTTAGCAGCGGAAGTTGCTTAAAAACTTTCAGCATCATTAAATATTTATTTGACCTTTATTAATGCGATTCTGTAGAAACCGTTATACACCAAGAAAAAAGTTTTGTCTTCAAATCTGTGTCTGTAATGCATTCTAACTGATTTGCGAGGACGGACTAGGTCGGTGAAAATTGTGAAACACTCTCCATACACATATTCATTGAAGTCTGAAAAATTGTCGGTTCAGAGAAATAAGCTTCGGCAAACCACGCGACAGAATTTGTGTCTATTGTTTTTGTTGCTTTTTTTTTTCTGTCTTTGTGCTTTTATGTTATGTCAATTGGTAGCAATCATAACGTATTATAACATAAATTTTAATGTTTTATATGTAGTTGTGGATTTAATAATAATATTGTTTATTTATACAGCAGCCCCACTACTAAAGAAGGAGGGCAGCTTGCTTTCGCTCATAACACTGTGCAAGTCCAAAAAAAAGACATGAAAAAACTCAACGGTTTCCCCCTATTTCGGGTCCTACGAATCGAACTGCATCATTAGTTTTTTGAGTTACAATGATGGTTTCATACAAAATTTTTCGCGAAAGTTTTTGAACAATTTCAGGCTGTAGCTTGTACGGTATTGGTTTTTTTGGTTAACTTTCTTCAGCAAAGTTGCCTAAAATAGTTTAGGCTACAAGTTTGCAGAGCATACGGAACCTCCAAACTGTTGTTTTGGAGGTGTTTTGGGTAAATTTGTCAATTTTCTGAAAACTATTGCTTACTTTTAGGCTGTGTCAGAAAAAGTTAATTAAACCGTTAATTTGAACATAATATGTAAAATCACATATAATTATTTATAATAAAGTAAAAATTCAGATTAAGTTTTGTCTGTATTGAAATAAGATTTCTGAAACTTTTTTTCTTGTTTTAGTTTTCTATTACTATAAGCAGTAAAACTACATACCACAAATTTTGTAACTTGCACTTGTACATTTCTAATTCAACAAAAATATGTGTCACATATAATTCTTTTACTGAGGTAAATAAAGGGATCGGAAAAATATATCTAATTAATTTTTAATATTAGTAAAATATTGTTTGCTATATCATAAAAGATATCCAAAAGTTACAATTAAAGTCACGCAAGCGATAAATTTACAAGCTATCGCTCTCGAGCTGTTCGCTGCCACAAACTAAACGCCATTTGCTTATCGTTTTCGAAGACGCTATCAAGCGTATTACACGCCTGGAACCCACAGAAGAAATCGTAAGTCTCGCAAACAAGATATTTACGAGCTACCGCATTTGAAACATTTCAGCGACAACCGATTCATTTGCTTATCCACTCAAAACATTAAATTTAATCTAATGGGAAAGAAAATATTTGGAGCCCGCTTTTAGGGTAAAGAACCCAGCAAATACAGTAGGATTTGTAAGCAATATGAGAAAATGGGCTTTTATCCCATAAAAATAGTTTAAATATAGCGGTAGTTATGCGAATATAAGTTTAATATTTTATACAGTTCTAAAACATTTAAATTGAGTGATGGATATCTAATATTCTCTTATAGCACTCGACTAAAGAATACTTGATTTAGAGTACAAAAGATAGAATCCCAAACTTACCTTACTAAATATATTAATACATTTATATGGGTTGACTGCGATTAATATTGATCCAGTGTATGTCTATTTGCATAGTATTGAGTTTTACCAACTTATGTGATTCAAATCGGATTCCATTTC
Organism: Drosophila recens; assembly: GCA_037043495.1. Classification (NCBI taxonomy): domain Eukaryota; kingdom Metazoa; phylum Arthropoda; class Insecta; order Diptera; family Drosophilidae; genus Drosophila; species Drosophila recens. The sequence goes on from JBAMBJ010002043.1 coordinate 24,930, forward strand.
CCATATCCCATTTGTTGATATTGAAATTTATGATATGAATTTTATTGAATATTATCATAAGCCACTTTTAACTAATACAATTTCGTATGTCATTGCAGAAGAAAAAATTCAAAATAAAAATACTACTACGATGACATGGGTCTTGTGAGAAACTACGGCAATTCTTTTGGCTCGCCACAGTCGTCTAAATTAAATAACAGGTATCACAAGGTCGGGACTCGACATTGTTGACTTGTTTGGGAAAAACAAAATTTTAATTAAAAATTAAATATCGTTCGTCCCAAAATTGGATATTAGAAATTTTCGAGCTTAAAAATTCTTTCGTCACTCGTAGCATCATCCGAGTATTCATTTAGAGATAATGTATACTTAATTATAAAAATTGTTAAAAAGGATGCATATATTATGTCACTACTATATCGAATTTTGAGATTATTATTTATTCCATTTTCATCTATTTCAGATATTGACGTCATATCTGACACGCCCTTATTTAGTGGGTTCGCCATTGTTTCTAAAATGTAGACAAAATTATGTTTTTAAATTTAAGAAATATTAACATGTAATAAAAATTTCAAAAGAATTGTATAAATGCATATATAGGCAATTCCACGGAAGTCCCCTGTGGCTAAAAACTTTCAGCTGATCAAAAACTAACATCTTGTAGGATTGGCTTCCAGAAACGAATAAATTATACATAAATAATGCACATATTGTAAACATGCACAAAAAAGCAAAAGCTTATAAATCTTAGCTCTTAAATTCGATTGTTTTAATTTTGTGCTTAATATAGTGCAAAAAAAAAAAAGCCTTCCAGAACCAGCTCGGTTCGGGTTTGTGGGATTGCCTAATCGCAGATTGAACCCAACCAAAAATTATGACAAATAATTTGTTATATATTATTCATTGACCTGAGTAGGAAGATGCAAATACAAGTTAACATTTTAAGAAAATCTTTCTTTAAAGCAACTTACTTTATCTGGCGATCCTTCAACTTCGATGTGCTATTTAAATGAAAAGGTTGGTCAATGTCCTTAAAGCACGTATTCTTGCTAGTGTGAAATCACTATCCATCAAGCCTTTTTTTAATTCCAGAATATTGTAGGTAATCATCACAAGGGGCTAAATCCAGAGATCAGTGGAGATTCATTGCATACAATGTTGTTATCGTAATTTCGCACCTGTATGCCGATGCGTGTCCTGTTGAAAAATAACTTTTTGTAAAAGTTGAACATTAAAAATATATCTTAAAATGTAAGACAAGAATATTTATTTAATGAAAAAACTAAAAAGTAAATGGTGTGTTACACAGGTCACAGACTAATAATCTAACCCTGGTAATGGCTTATTCTAGGCTATGGTGGGAGGTTATTATAAGTGAATGATTTTTTGATTTAATAAAAAACAAATAGTCATTATTTGCAGTCCTGGTAGATATCCACCCCCCGAAATCTTCCGCTCCGCTTGTTGTTAAACATTTCTTTAAATTATTATTTCTATTTTTATACATAAATTTCCAATAAAAAAAAAAACCCCAAACAAAATTAAGCCAGTTACAGTGCTTTACTTTACTTTATTTACTTTTTTTAAGTAAAATAAAAGAGCTTTAATTGTTATACATAAAAGCAGTATGTTCTTATTATAATAGGTGGTGTTAATAAAATAGTGAAAGATATAATTAATTATTTTACAATCATATTCCTGGAATTCATCCTGTTTCAATTTCCGTCTTTGTTTGACGTAACCCATCACAGTTTGAGTAAATTCGCAATAGGTTTTTATTTGAACTACAAAGAAAACAGAGTATATGAATTGAAAAACTTAGAAAGTAAAATGAAATATGAGTAATTTGGTCTCTTCTGGTTTTAACGTTTTATTTAAGAGCCACTATTTTTTTAGTGAAATGTATTCGTTTACGTTACACTTAGGCTGTGTTAAAAAATTATAATTTTTACTTTATCGGACTTAAATTCATCAACTTGAAGTGAATTCAATCAACGAAATGGTATATAGGCAAGTGAAAACCGAAACAGGACCGAATTATAAATTACAGTTCTTTTTTTAAAAATAAGTTAAGTCCACTTTTTACACTTATCCAATTTTCCTACTGATAGTTCTTATGGTTGTTCTATGGCCTTTTGGAAATACTATATATTGGATACGGTAAGTTCGATAATTTTTCCAAGCTTTTAGTGAAGAAATAAGTAAGTGGCGACCGTAATATTAAACTATGCTTTTATTCCTGTCGTGTATAAATGTACAGTCATGGAAAAAAATTTTTAAAATTTTGTTCAATGAACATTTTTTTTCTTAAGTTTCATATTTTTTATATAAAGCCTATCCAGTAGTTTATCAAAATATAACAAAATAATAACTTTCAAAAAACTTAATATAGCAGAAAATTTTTTTTTAATTTTTTAGGCCTGGAAAAATAATAGAAACGGAACGCCCAAAGTTAAGAAAAACATTTTTTAAGCTATAAAGATTAACCTTTAATTTTACTATTCGGTTGTAGCACCGCAATTTTTAGTGACTCCGAAACGTCGACGATCCATGGAGTCCACCAGTTTGGCACAAATCGATGGATCAATGGAGTACCATTCGGATTTAACTTTTTTCAACTAATAATCCTTATTTTTGGGGTTAATAGCCTCCAATCCTTTTCTTTAAGATCCTCCAAAGTTGCCCTATGGGATTTAGGTCTGGTGACTGTAAAGACCATTCCATTAGGGGAACTTAACTGTCAAGGAACCACTTCTTGGCCAGCTTTGAATAATGTGTTGGATCATTATCCTGCTGGAACTCCCACTTTAAAGTCATAAAGGTAGCATTATACTGTCAAGTATATTGACATACTGGGAGGCACTCATTTCTCCCATATCCAATGTAATGGACCAACACCAGAATGAGAAACGCATCCCTACAAAATTATGTTTCTAACTCCATACTCAAACGTTATAGTTGAGCACCTTGGGTCATGGGGAGTATTCTTATGGGGCCTAACATGTGGTTCCCCATCAGATTCAAACAAATTGATCTTAGTTTCGTCTGACTACAACATATTTTTTCAATTTGGAGGCAGGAATCGCACCTGCGCGAAATTTTCCCGGTTGCTGATGTGTTTTTTTCTAAGGTATGGTCCCTTTTAAACCATATGGCTTTTGAAACCGTCATCAATCGTTCTATTTTTTATAGTTCGACTACTGACAGGTGCATTTAACTCATTTTTAAGAACTTCCGATGACAGAAAGGGACTTTTTTTTTGATTTTCGGACAAGGAGGTTGTCGAATTTACCCTATGGTGCAAGCTTTTTTACTGCGTGTCTTTGGTTTTTATTTATAGTAACCCGCTGAAAACATTTTTTTTATAAATATTAGGAATTGTAACAATATCTGAAATTGAGTTGTCTTTATTTTTTAGATTCAGAATATGTTTTCTTTCAATAACGGTACAATGTACGCCACCACCCATTATGAAACGAATAACAACAACAAGCAGAACGGGATCCAAAAAAAAATTATTTAATGTCATCTTCTATCTTTAGTTCATGAAATGATACCTATATAACTCGATTTCAACCTTTAAGAAACAAGATAATATCAAAATTCTAATGCGTTTCTATTATTTTTTCCAAGACAAAATCGTGGTCTTTCTACAAATCAGTATACACTGTTTATAATTCTTACGAAAGAGGCCCAAAATGGTATCCAAAGTAGAGCATTGTTATCCTAAAACCAAGTACACTGGTTTTCATGGATGAAATTTGCTCCAGAAACGAAATATTTGGTCTCAAATGTGAGCAGCCCTGTCGTTTCTATTATTTTTTCCATAACTGTATGTATATAGTTGAGTAAACAAAGTATTAGTCAATCACTTTTGAACACTCTCGGACTATTACAGGAGTCTACCGGAACTATCATTTTGTAGTCATAATCCTAAAAAAAGTTAAAGCTAATTAATCTATAATCAATTGAGGTGGCCTAAATGTATTGTATAGAATACAATTTGGGAACCTTGAAATAAATTAAAAACAAAAAATGTTTTCAAAAAAGTTGTGCATTCTTTTTTTTTAACTAATTGGTTAAAACTATGGTTATGGGTTTTATGTCCACGTCCCTCTATATTTTAAAGATAATCCACAGTTCATTATTATATTTCAGTACGTTTAAAATAAGTAAATAAACGAAAAAAAAAAGTAGTGTACATCCGTTCCATACAGATATTCAAGAGGCACAGAAAAATTATAACCGTTCAGCTACAAGTAAAAATATATGGGATAACACAAAGACTCACAAATATATAAGATAAAGCAACCATGCGGATGTAGATAGTCTACGACTACGAGACACCCTGTTTCATTCAAGTTGTATTGACACTTTCTAGCACTTTAAGTAGCACTCTTAGTAAGTAATTATAGTCTGTGTGTGGGTTACTCATGACTGTTTAATAACCCATCAGGATAAGACACAATATTTGAATAAATTACCCGACTGCTCATTAAGGGACACATTCAGTTAGCTTGGGAATCTCGGAAAAATCGAGGGTGTGGTCTTATTTTAATTGTGTCATGCCTAATTTTACCTGATCTACAATTTTAAAAACGAAAATATTCATAAATATTGTAAGTAAAATATTTCATGGAACATTGTTCAGCGGTTGCTCTATGTATTTTAAGAGTACATATGTGAATACGTATAAAAATATGAATCTTACGAAGCTGCGATTGTTGCATACATATGTACATACACACATACACACATTTATGGAAATACACAAACGAACAGGACCACAAAAAACGGGAGTATATGTATGTATATTTTTGTAAATAGTAGTATGTAGAACATACATACATACATATGTGCATACATGTATATTAATCACTTAATCTCTTGAATTATTTTAAAACTTCACAGCAAATAAACAAAACAGGCTGAAGTATGAATGTACATACAATCATGCAAGAATCACATTTGCAAAATGATAAGAAAATAAATTCAACTTATTTATGTTTGCCATAAACTAATGAGTTTAATCCTGACTCAACGGCTAATACATTTACATATAAAACTCGCACCTCACTGCACTGTATACACAAAAATAAAACACAAACACGCATTCCTACATTGATATCCTGTTGAGCATACATATTAACTTATTTACAAATGGTAATACATTCACATAAACTTGAGTACATGAGAATTTTAAAGTAATAATTACAAATATATATGTACTTTGATAAAAAATTAAATTGCCAAGCAATAAAATAATCGTCCCTTTTAAGAAAATGTTTCACAAAATGTTAAAAAACAAAGTATTTAGAGTATAAGACTTTTAAACATATGTATATATTGAAAATATATGTTTCAAAAAAACGTAAATAAACATATTTGTATTAGAAATGTAATTGTACATGTACATATGTATATGTATGTATATCCAGGCATACAATTTTATTTATGTTATTTCCATCGATTTTATGAAATTGCCGCAATCGTCAAAAATAACTAACACTCCACTTATATTCTAGCGACAACTCTTCAGATAACAAACAAGAGCACTGCAATTAAGTTAATACAATATTTGTGCGGTTGATCACGTTGAAACATTAAAATATACAATTTTACTGTAAAAAATAGATGTGATACATGTCCGATAGGCAGTTTAGAACGAAAGAAACACAGGGCTGTAATGATCAATTGAAACAAATGGAATGGAACAAAAAATTCCAATTTCAGTTAATACATATTAGTGGGATTCCGGTAAGCGTTTTAGATTTGGTTTAGATTATTTTTAACCAAATCTAAACCAGTCGACGGAACGACGGAAATTTCGTGAACAGCTGACAGCCTGTGCGAACAACTGATTGACAACTAAAAAGTATACAAAAAAAGGGCGTAATTGCACAAAATGCCAGAAAAGGAAATTTATTATTATTATTAAACGAAAGTTTGCTTATTGAAAATGTTTTTTTTTCGCACATTTCCAAAGTAAACAAACACCAACTGTCACACAGCTGTTTGAAACCAAATCAAAATGAAAAAAAAAAATCAGTCTCAGAGCTGATTTCACGAAATCAATTAGTAAGACCACATTTCCTTGATTTGCTCTGGGCACACAGAAAATTTTGTATGGAGCAGCTGTGAACAGCAGACTGCGAAATCTAAGCCAATTCTAAACCAAATCTAAAACGCTTACCGGAATCCCACTATTGCTTTCATCGATATAGCGGAAAGCATAGTACGCTCTAGCCGAAAATATGTTTGCAAGGCCAAAACTCCATATAAAAAATAAGGGTTGGAAACATGCTGGAAATTATTTTGTAAGGTCTATGAACGCTGTACCTAAATATGGGCAGCTCAAAATAATTTCCGGCGTTTTACAACACTGTTTGGTAAACAGATGGCATCTTTTTTTTGACCTTTCAAAACATCGATTGAATTGTTGTTTAGACTAGTCGAAATATTTTTGAACAGAAATGGCGACCAACAAGCAGCAAAATGAGAGAAAAATTTATATCTTGGAACACAAAGAGCGAATTAAACTTATTGAAGAGGTGCAACAGTGGTCAATACTGTGGGATTTGACCGAAATTTTTTTTTTTTTATTTATAATATTTATAATTAATAATTTTTAATTTAATAATTAGGGTATTAGTCGCTGCTACTTCTCTAATCCTGTCCATTTTGTCCATTTTCTCTTTATTTTTGTGCTCAAAGTTATTTATTTGTTTGTTGTGACGAGCAGTGTGACCAACTCTCTCAACTTTTGAGTGATTTTTGGTGTTATGCTGTCACACTGAAGTTTGTAAGGCCGGACTTCAAAACATCGAACATTTCGAGCGTCCAAAATTTTTTCAGCTAGAGCGTACTACGCTTAAACATAAATAAATTAATGTTTGAAAATAATAGGAGAAAAATAATATAAAGGTTCGGCTTAATTAAAAAAAATTTATTTGTAAAGACTATTGTTTTTCTTCAATCACCCATTTCAGATGTTATACATTGCTGTGCGCTTAAATAGGAACGTTTTTATATATTGCCTTTTTCTGTCGCATCTGAAGCTAGTTATGGCGTGAAAAATCCTTCATTTAGGCCTCCACCTCATGCAAATAATATGATTGATTATTCTGCCTGCTAGTCGATGTGCTTTGCACCAGACAAGAAGCTGGCGTTTTCCAGCATTGCTTGATTGGGCTAGAAGAACATCGAACTGTTAAAAGTTTTTTAAGGCATTGGAAAAGGAATATAACAGTCAAGAGAGAACGAGGAAGAATTCGGGCACTAACGACGTCAATATTGTTAGAATATAAACACTAACGGAAACTAAAATAAGCTGTGGATAAATGAAGAATCCACATAAAACGTTCACGAAAACTAGAGCGCACCCAATATGCGCATTGAACATTCATTTACGACATTTCGCACTGTTTTTCTTTTATCTTATGAATGAATGTCCTAAATTTAAACAGACTACTGTTATGAACTACTTTTACTTTTTGAGCCGCGCTGGCTGGCTCATCGGTACTTAGAGCTGGTCCCATCCCTGGTCCGCAGTCCGCGAAATCGATAACATCATCGATACATAAAACAGCTGTACCGAAAACAACAAAAGAGCCTGCAATTAACATCAAAACGGTAAGCAGTATTAATAACAACGACAATAACAAACACTGAGCATCGTCTAATCCATACAGGATCCCGTTTCCGGACTCATGCGTTCCTGCCCTCGACTCCATCTCCATTAAGCAGTATTAATAACAACGACAATAACAAACACTGAGCATCGTCTAATCCATACAGGATCCCGTTTCCGGACTCATGCGTTCCTGCCCTCGACTCCATCTCCCTCATGTTGGCCACCGAATGAACCTACTTCACCATGTGTCTTCCTCCTTGTTTCCTCATTCCCCCTGACATAAAAAAAATTAAGAAAATCTTGCAATCGCAGGAGTGTTTGCCACCTATTATATTGTGAAGAAGAAGGAGGAGGATGCGGCAGAAGCTCAGGAGCACAAGCGTCCCAGACCTTGGGTGAACTCATATTTGCTTGATAGGCACAGCAAGGGTTGATATGCTACCTCTGTAAGTATTGCGTTTTATATAAATACATACACATTTAAATATCTCGTTCATTTTTTGCAGTTTGAAAATATGACTCAGACTCCCAAAGCCTTTGCTTAAAATGTACATATGTCGGAGTCAAATTTTAACTATTTATTTAGTTTGGTGGAGTCATATTTGCAACCAAAGAAACATTGTCGTCCATATTCCACTCAAAGCAAGGTTGTGTATGGTTCTTGAGTAAAGCCGGGTTCACACTGCGGCACAGACTGTCACAAAGCATTGTCACAATTCGACAGTTCTGCATCTATGGCATCAAAATCCGATAGGCTCGAGAAATATGCAATTAAGCTTTACGATTTACTAGAATTTATTGTATGCTAAGGTTCCAGATGGAGCACACAGGCCCTGTGACTGTAAGCTGTGACAGTGTGTGACGCAGTGTAAACCCGGCATAAGTATTGCATCATTAGAAGTTAATTCATAAACATATTTTCATCGTAATATATTTTTTAGAATGCAACACATGGGAGCTACCATTGACTTGGTATGCGATGCCATTTGTTCCGGTCTGTCTGGAGAGTTTCCGAAATGGGACAAGCAAAATATGTTGAAGTGGGCAGAGGGTTTCTTTAAAGAAGTGGAACTTCCCAAATTGTATTGGTGCCATTGACGGTAAACACGTCTCAATAAAGAGTCCACCCATAGTGGCAGTTCTCTTTTTAATTACAAAGTAAGTGGCCTTAATGCAAATCGCTCCTCTGTAGTAACCTTTTACCAAAAATTTTAGGGATTCCACTCGATTGTGTTAATGGCGGTATGCGATCCTACCACTTTACACATATTGATGTAGGTGCTTACGCGAGCGAAGCAGACATGAACGGCATTTTTGTCGGGGGAATCTGGAGTTCCCTGAGAATCAAATACTGAATACGCGGATAATGAAACCCTACGAAGTCTGACAAGATTCGAGCGCATTTTTAACTATCGACAGACAGAGCTCAAAAAATTGTTGTTGCTTGCTGCTTACTGGACAATTATTTGATGCATACGAGCCTCTCAGACCTCTATGTGCCAAAGGTTCAGGCAGCGCAGACCAAACGCCGAGCTTCCATCATTCCGTGGTCGCTACCAGGACTACCCGAAATGCGTACAGAATAACATAATGGAGTATGTGAACTCTCCAACGGGTTCAGCTTTAGGCAGAATGAAGCAGCTTGTGTGTAATATAAATACGTAATCTGAATAAATACTTATTTTTATGATAAAAAGTATAAATAACAAATTCATTGGTAATGGTCCAAGCTATGCGGCACACCTCCAAACAAAAAAAAAAAAATCCAAAATTAGAGCCTGATTTATGATAAATTTAGGTGTAAACATTTTTTCCGGGTCTCTTATAGTTTTTTTTTTTTTAAAATTGTTTGAAATTTTAATAAAAATGAGTTATTTTTTTGTTCTTTTCATGCAAAATGAACTATTTGAATGTTCTTTCAATTCTAATACTAAATAAAACTCACTGTTTTGCGCAGTGCCGAATGCAAAAATTTTGTTTAAAATACTGCATATTTACATGCAGTAGTGTGAAGGTAAAAGGTATATTCAGTTAATAGGTAATATCGAAAAGGCGAAAAAGGCCCTTTTTGTGTGAAAATGAGGAAAAAGTGAATTTTTTGCCATTTTCAAAAAATTATTAAAAATACTAGCAAAGAGATATTTTAAAATTTCTTTTTGCAGTCACTATTTAAATTGTTTAGAGAAACTTTTTGCATCACAACATTATTTTTAAAAAATCGAGGAAAAAAGCTGAAAAATTAGACGTTTACAAAAATTTGAAAATATCAATGGGTACATAATGGGTTAAGAAAAATTTTATGTCATTCAAAAGGTATTCGAATGACCTTTCCATTGATGCCAAGCTTTGCATAAATGAAGTTCAAACTTTGAGTAGAATTAACTTTAAATGGTGCCAAAATACTTATGCCGGGGACTGTATGTCAAAAAACGCGGAATCTAATTGCCTATAATATATAACATATTTTAAAGTGAATTCATGTGTAGATTTTTCTTAAATCGCCAAAATGTGGAAAAAAATACCTTATTTCACCTGTAGCTGTCTACCTTTTTACTTCAAGAAAAAAATTTTAAGGTATGCATAAGAGCCCTTCAAAGTACCTTTTCAACGATATATAGATCGCATCTGTAGCTTCTATCGTTTGGATGCTATAAGTTTAGCGATTACCCGCTAAACTAGCGATTTTTCGAAAAAGACGTTGAACAAACGTTTCCAGATTTTTGATCGGGAACAAGTCCTCATTCAAACTTTTAAGCTAAATCAACGCTTTGATACAAACAAACAAACAGACTGACTTTTCATCTCATTTTCGGAAAGCCCCTAAAAATTTCAAAATTCATTATTTTTTGAACCGATTGTCCGATTTTGATGATCGAGGTGTCATTCGACGCGTATTTTTGATGAAAATTGTAAAAAATTCAACGAAAATTCAAAAAGGCTCCAACGGCCCCATTAGCTCCAATCATTTAAATTTTGCCGTTCCCACTTACACCTGTTTATCTCACGAACCAGGTGAGTTTCCAAAAGTCTTAGTATGCACATTTGTAAGTTCAATTGATACCTTTCGATCGGTATATAACTCGACCTGATCAGACAGTCATAGCAAATCTTCCATTCTTCCTGTGTATATATGCTAGTCGCCTTCGCACCCTTCGTGCTGCTTTCGTCACTAGCGCGGACTGCCGGCCGCAGTGATGTGGTAGCACTTCGCTTCGCCATCCGATTTATTTAATGTTGTCTGTTTTTACAACTGTGCAGTCTATAAAAAACAAAATTCAATAATAAAAAGCTATTTAAAAATGCATTCGAGTTTATTTATATACATATCTATTAAACTTTTTCTCTTGCTCTTCCTAGTCGTCAAGAGCTAAGGTCAAAATTACTGCTGCTGTTTTTTTCTTCTATTTTTTAGCTGATGCCATTTTAATCATTTTTTTTCTTAAGCCTAGTACCGACGTGAAATAAATTTTTAGCGGTGGAAAATGCTCAATATTTCGCTGTCGACGAGCGTAAAGCCAGAGTTGCCAATGCAACACGAAAAAATAACATAAAATTGAATGGTAACTCTATGCGTCAACAGCGGTTTATTTTAAATATGAACATGCAGAACTGATTTTGATAAAAAGAGGAGATAATAGGCAATGAAAATGTAAATTATAGTTAATATTGGAGAAATATGCGACGGCACAGCGCGTATGAGTGAACCCATCGCCTTAGAACTTTTTACATGGATTATCCCTCTAAATTAATGAAAAAATACAAGTATTGGCCTCTTTCCACCTCGTTAATCAGCAGAATTTTGTCTGCTGTTTCAAAAAGAACCAATCTGCTGTTTTTTGATAATTTTCCGGTCATTTCGTTTGAGTTATTGTGAGAGAGTGAGATAGATAGATAGCGGAACTCTAAACAATTCAATGTTTCGCTAGGCCTGTCAGCTAAATGCAAACAGTGCTGGAAAACGCCCGTTCCTTATCTGGCAACTCCGTTTTTAGTTTCAGTTTAGTTGACGTCCGGACCGACAAGCGAAGATAAATGTCGTCTTCTTCTTATTCACCTTACGCCAGCGTTTTTTTTATATGGAGTTTGACTTACGCTAGGCCTTTTATCTCACGTCGTAAAATCACTTTCGATACATACACAATATCTACGGCAACCAAAATGCATTAGCAACGTGAACGTCAACGAATGTGGATATCAACTAGTTTAAACACCTCTCAACTTCATTATCAACGCGATGGCATCTTGCTCAACTCGAAAATTAGTTGGCAACCCGGTTTTTGTCAACTCAATCAACTAATGTAAACAAAAGAAATGCGTTGACATTGAATATCAATTGTTGATATAGCTGGAATTGACGCTGCATCAACTAGTGTAAATGCACCATAATACACTAATTACACTGTGATAGTTTTTTTTTCAAAAAAAAAAAAAGACATGACCTTTTTCAACGGTTTCCCCCTATTTTGGGGCCTACGAATCGAACTGCATCATTAGTTTTTTGAGTTACAATGATGGTTTCATACAACATTTTTTTGCGAAGTTTTTGACCAACTTTGCTATTTTTAGGGAAATAGGACATTCTTCTTCGGTCTCTAACTTGTAAGGTATTGGTTTTTTTTGCAAAATTTCTTCGACAAAGTTTTGGGAACATACCAAGCCTCTAAATGGTAGTTTTGGTGGTGTTTTGGATCAATATGTCAACAAAACAAAATCTTGACCACTTGTTTTTTGAGATTTTTCGTTCATGTTGTCCTGTCATCGAATTTTCCTATCTGATACATATGGGCATTTCCAGAAAAAGGTCCACCACGACGAAAAACGTAAAATTGATTAAAAACTCGCATCTTGTGAAATTTTCTTCCAAAAAATGTATTCAAGTTATTTGTTTTATCAATATACGCTAGAAAAAATTCAATAGGATGAACATATACAGGGTTGCCCATATTCGACGGACCCATCTGACAACTCCATAACTTTTGACAGAGATGTCAGATCGCTTAATGACATACCGCGTTTGAAGCGTCAGTCCAAGCAGATTTTTACCATGGAACAATACATGCCACGCGAGCGCTCTGAAAAAGTTGAAATTTACATTCAACGGATGACGAGCAATTTTGGAACAACATTATCATGTCCGATGAAGCCCATTTCACATTGAATGGGACCGTAAATAAGAAAAATTGCCGTATTTACGCCACTGAAAATCCTCAGGAGATTGAAGAAGTGCCTCTTCATGACGAAAAAGTCACAGTTTGGTGCGGCGTTAGTGCGAAAACGGTTATTGGGCCGTTTTTCTTCCAAAATGAAAATGGCCATGCCTGGCCACCGCGTTCGCCCGATTTGACGCCGCCTGACTTCTTCTTGTGGGGGTATTTGAAGTCAAAGGTTTACGTTAACAAGCCAAGGACCGTAGAAGAGCTCAAGGACAACATTCGTGAAGAAATAGCCGCTATTCCGGCCGAAATGTTGGCGAAAACGATGGAAAATGCTGCAAAAACGGCACAATACGCCATCAACGCCAGAGGCGACCATTTGAGAGATATCATATTAAAAAATTGATGTAAACAAATCTACTTGGAACAAATTAAAGTTTAATTTAAAACAAGTTCTAAGAGCTATATATCGGAATATAGAATACAATTTGATGAACAAACTCTTGGAAAACCTAGGTGGAAATCTTGTCACGTTCGCGATGTCACGTAACAAATTACTAAGAAAACTTGTTAAATAAATAAAACGGTAGTTACATATCAAAATTATTTCTAAAATGGAAAGCTGCATTATTTTATTATGGTTTAAGAGTATTTTCTTCCAAATTACTCGCCACATTTCGCAGACTTTCGCATTTGAAGTCAAAATGACTTCCATTTTTAGTCGCGTTCGCAATGCATTGTTTTCTATAAATAATTAAAAAGCGACAGGTCTTCAAAGATTGTCTTTTATCATAAAAATAGAGTTGATAAAATGCATTAAACACGAGGGAAAAACATTTTTGAAAATGTGAATTTTTGCCATTTTTTTTTTCATTTAAAGTCGTGCGAATGTCGAGTTCGCGATCATGGAAATACCCATATACCAAAATGAAGATCCTGTTATTCTAAGTAGCGTTAGCCAAAAAATCATGGTGAAAAAATTCTCGATTAAAAAATATACAGGTATCCAAAAAAGACATTTTTAATTGATTTTCACAATATCTTTAAATCAACAATATTTGGCTTTACACATATAATGAGCTTATCTAATATGTGTAATAAATGTGTTTTACGTAATTATCTATTACTATTACTATTACTTTATCTATTTTTAATATTAAAAATTAAAGATTATGGATACCGAAAGCGACAGGGCCAGATATTAGACTATTTTGAACTGTATGGCGACAATTCTTTTGCGTAATGCAATAATATTCCTGCCTAAATGAAGCATATGTATTGCAAATATAATCCAGAGCTTGGCGTTCATTCATTGGCTCTTCAAAGAACCGCTAAAAGCTCTTACACAAAGGAAGAGTGATGAAATTTATTTTGTATAGTGTCCAGTACATGCAGCACCTACTATAAAAGATATTTGCCTACATTTATTGCATTGCTAATGCAAAAATTTTGTTTAAAATAATTTATGTGTAAAACTTAATATTATTGGGGCATAAAAATGTTTTTGTCACTAGACTTTTACCTCGTAAAGTGGTTTTTTTATGGAATATCAGAAATTTTTGAAAAAGGCATCAGAAATTTTGA
>JBAMBJ010002044.1:0-17309 GCA_037043495.1 Drosophila recens
GGAATTTATTAAGACACTTTTGTGGTGCTTTCTATGAAACAGACACTGGGTATAAATTAAACTGAATCGTTTTCATAAGCTGCATTTCTAGGAAAAACTAATCGCAAGGTCTTTTAACTTATTTCAGAGTATAAATAATTTCATTTGCTTCTAATTCCTATAACGTGTTCAGCACCAAGTTTGATTTAAAATACACAAATTTATTTATTGTGGGAATGCTACAAATATAATAAATAAATACACAAAATAGAAACTAGCTGGGTTTATCACAAAATAAAGGAACTCTATGTCTAAGAGACATTTCTTTATAGTTATTTTTAAATCAATTATTTAAATACAAATAAATTGAGAAATATTATTTTAAAATCCTTAAATCAGACTTTTAGTGAAGAAATTTTTTGAATAAAGAGATCAATCTACTAACAATTTTATAACAGTCTCCTCATCTTTTGTGCTAAATTAAGAGCATAATTCTTTTCCACATCTGCAAAACTTACTTAACTTAGATAACCCGTTCTAAAATTACACCACTTTGATAATAGAACTCTTGATAATGGTTGAATTGGGTCAGACATTTAGGTAATAGTGCTATCAAATGCTTGAAATTAAACTTTTATGTCATACTATAATCCAATTGATTAGAAGAAATTCTCGCAACGCAATTTGTCTTGTTACGAGAGGCGAAGCACATAATTCAATTGTTGATGTAAGAGCCGCAGAGTGAGCCTTCTACTTGCCACACTTCGAGACACACACACACACTCACAGACATCCTGCAACACACAATAAACCAGTCAATTCGAAGTGGAGGCAACTCAATTAGGTTGAGTGAGTTGAAAATGTCAGTGAAGATGGCATTGCTGGCAAAGATAAAAAGCAAATGCCACCAAGACAATCAATGAAACTGCAGCACAGGATAAGACAGAGTATAAGAAAAAGAAAAGGATAAGCAAACGTCTTCCCACACACACACAATTCTCAAGTCTCTCAATTATCAATCCTCAATACACAATTCTCAACTCACACAGTTTACAATTTGCGTAAGCATAAGGCCAATTACTGCTGCCATTGATTGTCAAGAGTGGTTGACTGATTGCTTTGCCATGTTAGCGTTGGGTGCAGAGTCACATTAACAATAAGTAAATACTTAGCTTCCTATCACGCATACATTTAAAAAGAGCTAAAGATACTTATAATAGAAAACCTAGGTCAGTTAATGAACTTCCCATTGGACTTTGATGGAGCTTAGAAACAAACAAACCGGTTAACGGCTCAAGTTCAGTACTCATATTCGAGTACTTAACATGACAACAATAAACCAGAATTTGAAGCTGAAGTTACCGAATTATAAACTGTATAAAAGCAGTCGACACATGGCCCAAACATCAACAGTTGCAATCAACGCACCTTTCCAGTCAAAACCACAAAACCAAAACCACAAAACATGTTCAAATTCGTAAGTTGCAACAGGACAAATATTGAATATATTTAAATATTTTTAAATAATTTTTATTATTTTCATATTTTAATAATACTAATTTATTGTATTTTCTTTTGCCTTCAGGTTGCCTTCTTCGCCTGCATTGCCGTCGCGGCTGCTGCTCCCGGTCTCTTAGCCGAGACACACACCATTGTCCAGCCCGCCGCTGTGTTGGCCAAGACCGCCTACGTGGACACCAGCGCCTCCTCGGCCATCACCCACCAGAGCAATGTGAATCTGTTGCGCAAGGTGCCCGTTGTCCAGACCTATCACGCTCCCGTTGTCCACTCCGTTCACGCCGCTCCCCTCGTCCACTCCGCTCCTGTTGTCCACGCCGCTCCCTTTGTCCACGCTGCTCCCGTTGTCCACACTGTCCACGCCTCTCCTGTGATTAGCACCTATGCCGCTGCTCCAGTGGTGCACTCTGTGCCCGTCGTCCACTCTGCTCCTCTGGTCAAGACTGTGGTCAGCGCTCCAGTTGCCTATGCCGCCTACCACAAGTAAAAAGTTGCAGTTAACAAACACATATAAAATCGAATCCTTGAGCCATAAATGACATAAATAAAAAGAGTAATAAATTACAAATTTTATGCAATTTTCAATGTTTGCTTTTATCAGGGAATGCAAATAGTAGTTATGAGTTTAATAAATTTAAAGCACAAAAAAGCTTTCTAGAAGAGTGAGAAAAAATGGACAAATAGATTGAGAGAAAAATATTTTTTAACGGCAAATTCGAAAACAGGATGAACAGGATAAAAAAAAATTTTTCTTATTGTTAAAATTAATTTAAATAATAAAAATTTAAAAAAAATATTATATTTTAATTTGTATATAAAAACTTAGCCCTAACTTTTATTTGTCTCTTTTAATTTTCGAATTACAAGAAAATATTAGGACCTTGAAAAACCGGCTTATATTATTTACTCACATGTAGTATAAAGCTCGAAACGATATTAAATATTGGTATAAGAGATTCTTGCAACGTAAAAAAAGCTTGGCGTTTTCCTAAGGTATTTATCTTGGAAAATAAAATTTTGTCAACCCTCTCTCACTAAAATTGCTATTTATTTGCTATTATGCCCAAAAGGCGTCAATCTGCAAGCCAATACAAATAGATCCCAATCTCTCAGAAAAATAAATCCTTTGTAAACTAATTTCGCTTTGTAAACTAAATCGAATGCAAAATCTGTAGATATCCGTGCAACATTTAAAAGCTTTTCAGCCTTGATTACAACTACGCCGCTGTATTAATAGATGCTTTACATGAAAAACAGGGAAAAATGCCTGTTTAGAACAGTCGCAATTTCATATCCTTTGTGGACATTTCACAATACTATTTATAACTAACATAATATTTATCACATATTTGTCAAATAAATATTTGTAAGCACACACGCGGCCTTGTAGATGGGTTTGTCATTTGATTGTCTTGAATTGCTTTGTCTTCTGTTGCTTAGAGAAAAACTCTATAGAGCATAAGATAATAGATAATGGAAAGGAAAATGCCATAGAATTGCATACTATA
The DNA here is from genome assembly GCA_037043495.1 of Drosophila recens. Classification (NCBI taxonomy): domain Eukaryota; kingdom Metazoa; phylum Arthropoda; class Insecta; order Diptera; family Drosophilidae; genus Drosophila; species Drosophila recens. The sequence goes on from JBAMBJ010002044.1 coordinate 3,006, forward strand.
GAATACGAGCACAACGTAAATTCATGAAATAAAACAGAATTCCAGGAAACTCATTAATAATAGAATGCGTAGTAAATGTAAGGAATAGACTTCAAGCGCTGTGCGTAGAATAATTTGAGTAACTGTAACCATTATTTGAAACAAATGGTGAAAATACTAGTTTTCATCAAAGTCGTATTAAAGAAAAAAAAAAAAAGTCAAATTTACTAAAATAATGGAAAAAATAGAAAGTGTTGGATAAAAAATAAAATTTTCAAAATGAAATAAGGAGTAAGATTAGAGGTTAAGTTTTGACAGAGCTAAAATGGGCATTCTGAAGGAAAAAAAAGGTTTAGTTTTGACAAAATTATGACAGCTTGAAGTAATTAACGTTATTCATTATTATAAGCTATCATCCTACTTATTCCCAACAAGATCGGCCAAACAGAACACTAGTAATGGCTTATTTAAGTTTCTACTCATAAATGCAAGGGCCTAAAAGTATGCAATAAAAATATTTTATATTTTTTTATGTAAGTAACGGGTATTGTATAGTCGGGAACTTGATTATAGCCATAACCGCTAGTTATAATTATAATTATTGACACCCTCTTAAGCCCGAAATTTGTACAGGGTATAAAAATATGTTAGCTAAGTGATTGGATCAACATTCGTTCATTTATTCAAATAGTCAACAATCAGAGAATCATCGATAAACATCCAAGTTTCCTAATGGTGATAGACATGGGCAACTGGAGCGGCAACGTGGCTCACAACCGGCACCACCGGAGTGGCGATGGTCTTGACCACTGGCGTGTAGACGGCCTTCTGGTGGATCTGGGTGTGGCTCTGGTGGGAGACGGCGTGGGGCACGGTCTTGACCACCGAGACGGGAGCCACATAGGTCTGGTGGTGCACGGCGGGTGCAACAAAGGTCTTGACCACAGGCACCACTGGCGACACATGCTTGACGACGGGCACAACGGGCGCCACATGATGCACCACTGGAGTAATGGTCTTTACTACAGGCGCCACATGCTGCACCACTGGCACCACAGGAGCCACAGTCTTCAGCACGGGCACAGTCTTCACAACTGGCGTGATGACGGCCTGATTGTGGAACTGGGTGAAGCTCTGATGGGATGTGGCCAGAGGAGCAGCATGAACCACTTTGGTAACCACGGGAGCAGCGGCAACCACATGATGTTGCTCCACAAAACCAGGAGCAGCGGCGACAAACGTGGCCAGAGCACAGATGGCAAGCTAAAAAAATCAAATAAATACCATAAATCTTTGTCGCTGATTCCCAATCCTCTACAGATACTTACGTAACGGAACATGTTGAGTTGGGATTAGTTTTTTGGGTTTACTCGGACTAAAGCTGAGCTGTTGACTGATGCTGTTGTGGCTCCAGCTTGACGCTTTTATACAGCCACAAAAAGTGTTTGGCCAAAGTGTATGTCCTTCAAAATAAATTTGGCAAACTTGTTTGTGCCAAAATGCAAAGCATTGAACTTGAACTGAAACCTTTTTAGCTGAAACGGATAACTGGGGAGCCAAAACTAATGGGTAACATATTAGGCCTCTGACAAAGATTGAAACGACAAACAGCCTTCGATGGGGCTCAGCTCAAACGTGGCCAAGACTCAACGACTCTAGGGCCGAAGGTTGTGGCAATTGATTATTGTGAAAACAAGATGAAAATGCACATTTAACGATTGAAATAAATGAGTTGGCAATAAATGTATTCAAAGTAAATGATATAAAAAAGCAGCTGCCTCCAATCAACGTGTCAGTTTAGAGGCGACAGCGATTGACCAAATAAGACCAACCTGTGATTAAAAATAAAATAAATAATAATAGAGACATTAAATTTCACGACAGTAATTTAAAAAACATATAATTTTAATTATGGCGTCGTTGCAACCAACGGCAGGAAATTTTCTAAATCCGAATCGATATCCGATAAATACTCAATCATATCCACATCGTTATAGACACGATAAGTGGCATTACCATTACCATTACCATTTTGATTGTTCTCCGAGTCCGTATCTCCAATTGTTGTTAACTGCGATGATCTCTCCCTTCTGCCGCACTTGAGGGGCAGGAATTCGTGGCCAATACTCAAACAGGCCAAGGCGGGATTTGTGTATTGAGCTCGCCAGGCGACATTACAGTTCTCGTAGAACTCCAGGGCATTCTCTTCCATGGCATTCTCGGCGAATTCCAGCGACTTGAGCATTGCTTTAGGCGTGGGCAGACGCGAATAGGGCCGACTTACACTAGTTGGCAACATCGTTTAGGGCACAAATATATTTTTTTAGCTTATTTAAATTATTTTTTAGAAAAATGAAATTCAACACAAATGTGACAAAATAATGAATTTATCAAATGTATTTTATATATATATTTGTAGCTGTCAATATTGACAACTGCCTAAAGTTTTTTAATTTTTTGTAGAAAATTAAGTAGGACAAAGTAACAAAAAGTTGACTCAAATAATAATTTAAAACGTTTGTTATGTACAACTAGATTAAGTTGCCACTAAAGGTAACAGAAAATATTTAAATTTTTTATAAAAAAAAAAAAACAAAAAAAAAGAAAATATGTTATACAAAATGTAATTCAACACAATTGTAATTTACAAAATGTATTTTCTTCATCTGTCAATATTGACATTATTTTAGAAATTAAAGAAGTACAAATTAACAAAAAAAAAATTTGAATAATAAGTAACAAATGGTTTTTTTTTAATTTTATAATTAAGACTGTATTGATTTTTTTTTATGTTTTTGTATTGTTTTTTTTAATTTTAATTTTGCATTGACATAGAACAACAAACTTTAATATTTGTGCAAAATGAAGACAAGAATTAGAAATTTACATATATTTAACTTAAATAGTTTTTTTAAAAATGTGCCTTCCTTTATTGGTTATTTAAAAATGTAATGAAGTTTTATTAAAATGTTTGTGTTGGTAAAACGACAATGATCGGACAATCATATCAAAATTTTCCATTGTTCCTCTATATAGTATATTGCTAGTCGCCTTTCGCACCCTTCATGCTGCTTTCGTCACTAGCGCGGACTGCCGTCCGCAGTAATGAAGGCAAAAATTAATTCAACATAAGTATTTTTGTTAAAAGGCTTTAATTATATTTATATAATAATCACACTTTTTTAAAAATTCCATTTTTTCAATTGAACTACTAAAAAATTAAATTAAATTTTCAATTTTCTGCAATTAAAACCTATAGAATAACAGCTTTCTTGGTTTGTCAATATAATAGAATATTTATGAACACAGCCTAACTAGGAGTACGAGTAATAGAAATTAATGCTAATGATGCATATAGAAAGGTCGGACCTGCAACAGTTGATTCATCTCGCTGGGCGTCGTGTGAAATGTGCGATTGAGATTCGTCGGCTCCACATAGCCCAAGGCACGACCCATCGGGGCTATAACAAAACGTGTGTGTGTCTGCGAGGAGCCCTGGTAGGAGACCACCGAAGGTGCCGCATCAATGGCCAACTTGGCTGGCTCCGACGACGGCTTGGCCAAAACCAGAGCAAGCAAGCCCAACAACAACAACAACTGCAATGTGTTAAAGTTAGTTAAAGTACTTGCAACTTGTGGTTAACTGCACTTACCAACAAATGTCGCATTGTCAGACAATCAGACAGTCAGCCAGTCAATCAGTTAGTAGGCTAAAAGTACACGTGGGTGGTTCGATTTAAATGTGATTCCACAGCCTCAATGCAGTACACGAAACAAAACGAGACGAGACGAGGCGAGTGGCAAAGTCAAACTGAACTGTGGTGTGAATTGCTGTGCCATGAAATCACAGCTAAGCAATTGCTAACATCACCAGAGGCTTAGGCAAACAACGTCCAAAGGGTACAGAATTGGGAATCAAGTTGGCAACGACGCCTCTGACTTTTCGGTTATCTTGCAATTGTGGGAGTGTCTCAACTTGGCCGTTTTACGTAAAGAAATAAAAGCGAAATATAAATAAATACGAACGAATGCCGCAAATATTGTAGTAATAACAATAACAACAATAATAACAACAATAGCTCTAACAACAACTTCAACAACAACCACAACAACTACAAAAATGAGTGTTGTTGCGAGTGGAAACGACGACGGATCATGCGCAACTCGCCGAAGGTTGGTCGCCCCACCAACTAGACAGACGCAGCTAAAAATTGAAAACTTTAGCTTATCGATACCCTGTAATCATAGCAGTGACAAGCAAGGGTATTATCTGTAGAATTATTTTTATGATTTCTCAAAGACTATTCAAATATTCCTCAAACGCATCGAAAATCTTACAAAAAAAGTTACATATTTTAATCATAAAATCCAAAAAAATGGTATTTTGGAAGCATAAAATATTTTTAGAAACTTTGCGCCATAATGTCAAGTCTACACATTTTTATTCCTTGTAAAATATAACAGTAATTGGTAACGTTTGTATAAAATACATACATACCTCAAATATTAATTCTTTTATTGTTGGTAAATTAAGCCACTTCTTAAATCAAATTTAAAACAAACTTTGGAATACCTTTAGCGCATAATATTCGGCAACTATTTTCAATATTTCCCAAGAATCCAAAAATCATAAGAACTACAGAAAAGAAATAACAAATATCACATATTTTTACTATTTTACGAGTCCCCAGAAAATCTAAAATATTTCAATTGTAATTTGTGATTCAGCCTTACTTTTAGAATGCCCTGCAACTTTCATAAAAAATGGTCAAGATACTCTGTAATCATCTGTATGGAAAATCTCAAATTATATAAGATTCTCGATTATTCCAGACAATCTTTAAATCGAGCAATAACAATAAAACTATCGATGAAATATCATTTCCTGTCTGTTCACCCAGAGCTTAGAATACCCTGTAATCAACATATCTTAAAATTTTGACAAGTTTCCACTAAAAAGCAGTTCAAATAAATCCTAAGCAGAAAATAAATAAATTATAAATGATCTACCTTAAAGTATCTTTAAGGTATTCAGGAGTATCTTAAAGTTCAGTTGACTCAACCCAGAGCACAATTGTTGTACTTTTGCTGTCTAGCAACGGACACAACTCGCCTCTCTCTTCCTCCTCACTTCTCTTCCCATATTTTCCTTTCCTTTTGCTTTGTTTTCAGACTCCCCTCAACAATTAGCTTGAGGCGCGTAATTGAAGCTTTAAAGTGCGTTGTGGTTCGATTGAATCATTTATTTTTTTGCTACTTGATTAATTAATTAAGCATATGTTCGGTATACAAGGGTTCGGCAATAAATCTCCGTCAGTTGCCTTTGGCGACCTTTAGCTGCACTTCATTTGACTCTCGAGTGTCTTTTGAATCCGATTAGCTACGATTCCCAGTTGGAGTATAAAAAGCGCCCGCGGCGCAACTCAGTTCCGTTAATTAGTTGCACAGCTAAGCAAATAATAATGCGCATTTTGGAGTGTCCTTTGCATATCCTGCTGCTCCTTCTGCTGGCACTTGAACCCACCTGGACAGCGACCATATTACATCACGGAGGTGGCGCCAGCTCCGCTGTCTCCCATCAAAGCTTTGTACGTTTGTCAACGCAACCCGCACCACAACAAATAATCCTGCCGCGTATTATCAACAAGCAAACGAATGTCGAGGAGCAACAGCTGCAACTGGCACTCAGTCCTGATATAAAGGACTCGCCCCACACTCCAGCGCATCTCGCTTATGCCGCTCATCCGGTGGTGCATCAAATGCTGCCACGGATTAAGCCCGTGCGGAATTTGAGCTACGCCTCTTTAGTTCCTGGTCCGAGAAGCAGGCATTAAAATTGCATCTGGAACCGGAATCATTAACCGAAATTAAGCCTTTTTAAATGTAGTACCGGAGCCGGAACTGAAATAAAGTTTTAACAAAGTACTGAAACCCAAAACTTCTGCATCGGTACAGTTGTGGCACATTTTCTCAAAAATTTATGTATATTGAAATCTGTTATAGATGTCTTTCAAAGATTAAAATCGGAACCGCAACCGGAACCGTTTATCAAAATTAACCTGTTCAAATGTAGTACCGGAAACGGAGCCGAAATAAAATTTGTATAAGGAACTAAAAACCGAAACGTTGGTACGACTATGGTGCATTTTTGTACAAAATTTATATTATATTCTGTTACATATGGATGTATATTAGGGATTAAAACCATATCCGGAACCGCTAACCAAAATTAACCCTTTCAAATTTAGTACCAGAACCGGCACCAAAATAACTTTTTTATAAAGTGCTGAAAACCGAAAAGTTTTACCGGTACAATTTCGGAACCTTTTTTCAAACAAATTTAACATATTTTTAGCTTTATATTAAAAAAATTCTAAAAATTAAAGCTAGGTTATCTCGACAATATCTGTAAAAATATACATATTTGTTTTAAACATTTTAAAAAAATTTAGAGTGTATTTTTGTACCGTTATTTACCGGTACTGATACCGGAGCCGAAAGGCCAAAATCGAAGTAAAAACACTTACCGAAACAGTTGTTATGGGACTAACCGGAATCGGAACTGGAACCGGAATCAGTATTTGTTTCGGTTTGATTCCCTGGTGCGAGAGATACCATGAGGCAACCACAAGGACACATACACACACACCAACACACAAATACACACAAACGGCCTTAACCAGTTTCAGTTTAATTTGATTTTCTAGTTTTCAATTTTCAATATTTTTTTTTTAAATTAAGTAAACAATTTGTAAAGCGTCTCGAAATTCAAGTGAGCTCAAGCAAATAGAAAGAAGCAAAGGGAGAGATTTCTCTGGACAATGAACTCACCCAACATTCTGAAGCAAATCGCCAATCATTTCCTGTTCCGAGTACTGCACTACACATTCATTGCCATGCAGTTGAGAGAGGAGTTGGCCAAGACAGCGGCAACAACCGCAAGGGGTGGCAAGAGCTGGCAACCTTTTGTGACCTGGCTGAATCATGTGGTGCTGACCTATGCAGGCGACATATTGGTTAATCTGCTGCTCGGCAAATTGCCACTGGAACCGCTCGGCAATTTCCAGGACATGGCGCTGTGCACGGCCTCGTGGTATCTCGTCTTTTACAGTCCCTTCGATTGTGGTTATGCGGTGGCACGTGGTGTGGCATTCCGCCTGTTGGCCGCGCCCATAACGGCCATCAGTCAGGTGGTGCACATCGATGGGAGCATCCAGCTGGCGGGCAGGATGTATGGCCAGAATGCCCTGGTGCCCATCCTGATAGTTGGCACTGTGGTCGGCAGTGGCGCCGAGTTCCTGAAACCAATTGCCGCTCTGCTCATCAATCGATGCCAGGCGACAAATGCCGCCTATGTGAAGCTGAGCACGTGAGTCTCCACTTGGCTGATTGACCTATGATTGATGATGCTGACCTACAGCAACTCCAAAGTGTCTTTTTGCATCTCCGGCCTCTACTTGCTCCAATTGCAACAGAGTCAACTTTTAAGCGGACTCAGTCGACGACAACTTCATATTTATGCACTGATAACGCTTATCAGCTTCAAGTATCTGTCAATGACTTGTCGCATGGATCATCTCATTTGGCGGCTGGAGAATCAATTGTGCTATGCTTTCTTTGGTGGCCTCTATGCAGATTTGGCCAAGTTTTTCAAACGTCTAGCGTCGTTTTTAAAACTTGTTTGAATCTGCATAGTTAAGGCAAATATTGCATAGCCATCGACAGAGAGAGATGGAAATGGAGATGCCACAGCTATGGCTACTAAGCGGCTTAACTAGCCACCCTAAGCCACCCTGGCACCACCCGCCATTCAATCGGCAGATGTTTCGCCTCAATTGATTTTGAACAGCGCCGTTACAGCTCCAATTACATAAGGTGCCCGTGTCACACGAGCCACGATTGATTCCGAATCGTTAAGAGGCTTAAAAACTCGTATCTGGTACAAGGAACTCGAACACGTATTCCAACCCAGGAGTAGTTGGAATTGGTAGCGCATGTTAATTAATACTCCATGTGCTGGCGAGAATTGCGCATTTTAAAATGTGAACAACAAATCGAATAAAAAGCATCATAAAAATTCCCTTTAAATTGTCACTTTTTTACTAGAGAATTTTGCAACTCATTAGTTCAGTTATGACTGCTTTAAATCCGATATTCATCGAATAAAAGAGCGTGATAAAAATTCCTTATAATTATAATTCCTTATAATAAAAGAATTTATTAATCTACTTAGCCTTTATTTTACTGCTAATTCTTAATTTAACAATTAAATATATCCAGAATATATACTTTAAAAATTAATGCTAAAATCAAGAATTTTTAATTTTTATATTTTCATAAAATAATTCTTACATTTACCACACACTTTGGCAAAACTTTTTTCGAAAATGTTTGTACAATTGCAATAAATGTTTTTGATTGACCAATAATAGCAGAAAACAAAATATAATGGGAAATATCGATTAACCTCTATGATGTGTGGGAATCATACCTGTTAAATAATGATTAGTAATCATAATCATTAGTACTTAGATTATTTATGTTTAAAAGTCGAACTAATGATAAAATTACGATTACGATCGGCTTTGCCCAATTATTTAATGACTACGATCACAAAAAATAAAAAATAATCAAAAATAATCTTTTTGAGCATTCGGATTATTTTTGATTTTTTTTTATTATTTCTGATTATTTTTGATTATTTGATTATTTCTGATTATAAATGACTGTTAAGTAAAAATCAATTTATTTTAAATTTTCACAATCAAAGTAGCAAAATAATCAGAAAAAATCAAAAATAATCCGAAATTATCAAAAATATAAATATATATATATATATTTTTTTTTTAATTATTTTTTGATTATTTTTTAATAATTGTGATAATTTTAGATTATTTCTGATTTTTTGTAATCGTAATCATTATATTATCTCAAATTTTTCAACAGTGAATTATATAGACAATACAATTATTTCCAAAAATAATCTAATTGATTAGTAATTCTAATCGAAATTTAACAGATATGGTCGGAATATACAATTATTTTACAGACAACCTTAAAATGAGAAGCAACATTTTTATAAAAAGCAACATCTATTCACATGCAATCTCAGTTCACAGAGCACAGACTGATTTGATTTGTTTGTCAAATAAAAACATAATATTATTTTATATTTGTATTGCGAGTAGTTTTCAAATCTTTTACAATGTCGACCAAACCACAAGACCCTTTAGATAATCAGAAAATGAAGAAGAACTGGGTAATGTGCTGTCCCAAGGATCTGAAAAAATCAGCGAAATCTGTGCAAAAGCCACTGCCACCAATTAAACCAGTTAAGTGTGAACCGATAGTGAAACCAGCAAAGAAGCCAAAGCAAAAGGATGAAGGTAAATGCGAGCAGACCAAAAATTATCGATCGCCCGCCGAGCAGCGTCAGCATCTGGAGAGGGAGGCGGTTCCCATATTGATGCAGGGCATGTTGGAGGTGGCACGTGAACAGCCCCAAGATCCGATCACATATCTGGAGAAGTTTTGGTTGAAGAAGCAGCATAAATGCGATATAAAGTTGCCAGATGATCTGCTTTAGAAATTCGATTGTATTTCTGTGTTAATTGTATTCAAATTTCAAAATATGTCTAAATAAATGTTTCTGATTCTCGTTTGTCGCAATCAACGATGCATTTCTTGGCTCACTGAGGCGCATCTGAGAGTTGGGTATAAAAGCCAGGTTCTATTATGGCCACAGCATCAGTCAATTAACAGCCTTCACCTAGTTTTCGTATTTAGCAGGAACAGACCAAAAGATTGAGATCGACATCATGTTCAAGCTGGTAAGTCATGATTGAATTTTATTTATTTTTATTTAATTTATGAATTTTTTGATGTAAAAATACATCGATTAATCGACATCTCGATTTTCGCGGAATAGGTTTTCAAGTACTTTAACTCGAAAATTTTTTTTTTTTTGAGATATTTTTAATTTAATTTTTTTTTAATTTATTTATTTGTAAATGTAAAAATTCATCGATTAATCGACAACTCTAGATTTTCGTGGAAAAGATTTTTAAGTACTTTAACTCGATAATTTTTTTTGGAATATATTAATTTTAAATTTTTGAATTAATCAATTTTCTAATAATGTTAAAATACATCGATTAATCAAGTACTTTAACACGATATCTTTTTGCGATATATTTATCGACAACTTGATTTTTATTTCGATTTAAACATTTCTATTGTCAACTATTTACAATTAGCTCAATCTTTAAAATTGGAAACATAACAGAAAAGTGTTTTATTTTGTTTTAAAAAAAATTAATAATAAAAATATACATCGAAACATCGATATTTTTAACGATTTATCGACAACTCGATTTTTTTTTACGATTCTTACATTTTGATTTAAAACGCGGTTTATAATTTGAAGTTACATCACTACAATTTTCATTTTTTTTCTACGCAGAGTGTAATTGCCTTTGTGCTCGTCTCGTTGGGAGCAGTCAACGCTGGCACCTTAGAGTGGCCAGCCAATCTGGTGGCTCTCAGCCAGGTCAAATCCTCGCAAGTTGTGCCCGCTCTGTCCGTCAGCGAGGAGTCCGCCGAGATTGAAGCAGAGAGCAGCGCCAGCGCCAACAGCGCAGCAGCTGAGCCAGAGGCTGAGGCAGATGAGGCTCTAACTGAATCCTCCTCCAGTGGCAGCTCCGATGCTCTCGATGCCCGTCTAATCTCTGCCGTTCCCGTCTCCGTGCCCCTGCCCCTCATTGTGGCGGCTCGTCAGGGACTTCGCACCGTGTTGACCATCCAGGAGCCCGCATTGGCCAAAGTGGGCCACCTCGTGGAGCATGTGCCCACGGCTATCTCGCATCAGAGTCAGACAGTCGTTCACGATCATCGACGCCTGGTCACTCCAATTGTGGCACCTGCAGTGCGCACCACACAATTAGTGCGTCAGCAACCACATTTGGTTTACACTATTTCCACCGCTGATCCTCGCGTTGTCTATCTGCGCAATTAAACAAAAGATGCTCCAAAGATGAGACAACAACAACAGCAAACAACGAGATGCAACCAAAGAGAAAACAATTGCCAAATTACTTCTTATTGCTAACTAATCCTTTAAATACTCTGCCTTTTCAAACTGTAACTGCCTTACTCTACGCCATTTCTATGTCTCTCTCTATCTACTTTTCTTCTCTATTCTATTCTGTTCTTTTTATCTGGAATAAAGAATTCGCATTTGCAAATCTGCTGAGCGTTTTTTCCTGACTGCCCACAGCAAATCAATAAAGTAAACAGACAAATGTGCAATGTTGACTAACAAGAACAACAATAACAACTTGGAAAGCTACATTTGAGTGTGCTCGACTGTGAGATACCCGTGATGTTGGAAAGTACTTAACTGAAGCAAGCTATGTAAATTGAAATTTAAAGATTCCTCTGAAAGTGAATAATTGGAGAACTAAAAAAATAGCTGAAATAGATCGAGAATATACAAAAAAAAATATTTTTATCATAAATCTAAAAATAATATATATTTTTTAATCCAAATTAAATACAAATTTGTTAAATATCATAGTATATTTAATTTGATTTTGTAATTTTTGAACACAGATCTCAATAAAATTTAATCTACTAACTTTTTAATTGACAATTTTTTAATTTACTTCATAATAAAATTAAAATTATAATTTATATAATTAAAATACGTAGAATTTTCAAATCTTTGGGAAAATTTATTTTTTTTACATTGTTTTTTTTTAATGGGAATTTAATTCTATTTTAAAAATTTAAATTTAAAAGCAGCTAATTTGTATCTGGAATACAATATAAGAATACACATATATATTTATTCTCACAAACCTATAACACCCTTGTCTCCTCTTGTTACTGGGTATACATAATGCAATCAGCGCTCAAGATGCGCGGAGGATTAGACCAGTTTAGAGAAGGGACATTCGCCCGAACAACTGACCTGTCTCATGTTCAAGGTGTCGTTCTAATGGCAATGTTTCACAATTTGCCAGCTATAAAAGCAGCTGTTGAGCTGCGAAGGGCAAACAGTTCAAGTTTAAAGCCAGAAGATGCAGTTGCAATTGGTAAGTGAACTTGCAGCAAGCACAACTTTTAACTCACACTGATTTCCATTTCTGTTTACTGTTTATTCCTCATTAGAGTTGCCTCTTTGTTCTGTTGACGCTTTTGAGTTTTGGCCACGCCCAGCCGGCGCTGATTAAATGGGGCGAACTGGTGGAGCACATACCCACGGCGGTGTCTCATCAGAGCAGCACTGTGGTGCACAGCAGCGTGCCACAACGCACTCCACTGCTGACTCCCGCGGTGCGCACCTTTGTCGATCCCTTCCCTCTCAGCCCAGCGGCCAGCTTTGTCCATCACCACGCCCCCTCGGCCTGGAGATACTTTTACACCGCACCCTCCTCCGTCAATTGATTTTCACATTTGCATTTGTACATATTTTAAATACATAGTAAACACACAAATACAACATAAAATCCCAATCCTCGCCTGTCTGCGTCCGCATTTCTTTTTCTCGGGAAGCAGGGGCATTTCATGCTCGCCTGACTCAAGCTGCCAACCGAAGGATTAGTTGTTGCCCCAAAAAAAAAACATTGGAACTGCCAATTAAATTTTGCGCTACATTTCACAGCTGACGGAGATGAATGTGCTTGGGGGGCATTGTTGGGATTTGCTTCTGACGTCATCAGATCGAAGCAACATTGTGGAGCAATGCAAAGCAAATGAACCCTTAAAAAGTATGAAAAGTTGACATCGACATGCCGAAGATTTGATGTTCTTGCAGAAAACTGCAGACTTTAAATCATTAAATAATTATTAAATAAAGAAGAGTTTTTATTAAAATTAAAATGCCTTGAAAAACGTAAAAAAAAATATAGAGAATTTAAATATTAGATTTAGTAAATAATAATTAAATCGAAACTAATTAATAATTAAACATTAAAATTAAATTAAATAAAATTATTGTAAAATATAGTTTTTAAGATACAATTTTTGTAACTTTTATTACACACACATTGTGACTAGCACATTAAATAATATGTTTATACTTGTAGTGCTAGGAATCCAAATAAAGAAATAATAATAAAAATAATAATAATAATTAATTGTATCTTGATCGTATCATCATTATAGCTTTTTTAAGGGAGTAATTGACACCCCGAAAAGTTGACCAATTGATGCCCTTTTTGTAGGTCGTGTCATTATATCGTCCAGTCAAGTGGCTGTAAAATGCAAGCTAAGTATTAATAAAGTTTTAAATTGGAAAAAACATTCCGTCCTACCTTTGGTGACAATTGTTGTACCACCAGGCGCCCGGGAAATATACAGCGCAGTTTCCATCGCCAATATCGTTATCACGATCAAGAGTTGAAAATTTCATCTGGTAATGATATGAAAAAGAATCGCCTGCTGTTCCATTGGCTTTGCCCAGAGTGTGTAAGATATATTGTTGCTCTTCGTTGCCAATTGCGAATTCCTCATAAGTCTCAATCTTTTCATTCCCTTCGAAATCTTCGAGGACGACAAGCAACCTGTGAATTCTTTCTGTCGTTAGTGCGTGTATTTTATCTAGTCCCAAGAAGAATTCTCCATTCAGATCCCCGAATCCATTTTGGTATTCAGTCCAATTGCGATAGAAGTCCACAGATCCGTCCATACGTCTCAAAATTATAGTCCATCCACCGTCTTGAGTTTCCGCATCGCAGGCAACTTTAAAAGGCTGACTACTAAATTTGGGCAGGAGCTCGCTGTAGATCCCACTGGACTTGGCTGTGCTACAAACAGGTAACGAATTCATAAAAAGTCCATCTAGCAACTTTCCCTGTCGTTCCTGCTCGACTCTAAGAAGTTGAATTTCTGCTTTAACAAATCCATCTATCAAACTTTCCAGTCGATCCAATTTTCCGTTAAGGTCCTGAATATCCGATTTCCCAACAAGTCCATTTATAATCTCTTCCTGACGTTTCTGTTCCGCTCTAAGAATGTATTTAGTTTAACATATAACACACGACCATTTCAATATTTAGAATCTTACTTTAACTCGAATTGCTGGGATTTTATTGAGAGAACTAAATTCGTCTCATTGTATTCGGAAATATGAATCGCAACGGAAATAGAACTTGATTTATATATTATAAGCAATATGAAAATTGTTTTCCATAACATATTGCGACCGAACATTTAGAAATGCCTGAGGAGACTGACTGAATCCACATTTGACTTGAGGATAGGAAGTGTATTCTGATACGATTATCGTGACCATATAGTATATAATATATATCCATATATACA